>OZ005743.1:18207849-18374272 GCA_963930735.1 Dioctria linearis | reverse complement strand
GATTCAACCAAATATTATGAGGATAGTTTTGGTTCTATCAACATATTTATTAAAACAAAATGTTATTTCATCAAATGAAAAACTCTCCTCAATAAAAAACAAATCTTATGGCGGCAAAATAATTTGTTGTGCAGACAAATGAAGGGGTATACAATTGTTGTGATAGCAGATAAATATGATGAATTATCATTATTTGCAACAAATTGATTTGTTGGAAATCTGAAGGAGATTTGTTAAATCAAACAATCCGAATATGTTGTGGAAACAAAACATACTTTGGCTAAAATACGACAAATGCATTTGCTGATTTAACCCCCGATTTTGTTTAATCCAACATTTCTGTTTTTTCAATGTACGCATAAGAAAATTAAACGCAAGCTATTAGCTAGCATGACCAATATCCAAAAGATCATGTACTGCCAGTATGTGGATCAAGCATCACACATATTGCGCATGGTATTTTCTATATATGAGCAAAGCGAGCGAAAATAGGAAAGAACGAAGAACAATATACAGAGCCCAATTTGTAGGTCAAACATTAGGCACATTGCGCAAATTTCTTCAAGAGAATGCGGTCCAATTGCAATTACGCCGCCGCCGTATTCTGTTGGAAACCAAGATTTTAAAATGGAAAAATGTTGAGTTGACAATAATTCTAATGGATTTATTATCAGTCGGTCGAAATGGAGAAAGTCAAATCATTGTTAAGGTGAGTTTACACGTATCTGGATTTATATCGACACTTGTATAGCCACGTTTTCGACTTGTATATATGCATTCAGAAATTTATTGTCTTCTGTTTAGATTAGAGGGGCACTTGTCGATATACTTTAATTACTAGTCTGCAAGAGCTGTAAATGTTCGAATGTATCCCATGATGATTTCATCAGTTCCGCAGCCGGATTTTTGCTAACATTAATTTTTCCGAGTTCTCTGTTAAATTGACTTTTTATATTATGTCACTTATCCTCAATTTTTTGTTTCGTACACTTTAACTCCTGAGCGGTTTCTTCTAACTTATCATTTTTTTTTCAGTAAAGCCTTTAAATGGTTTTGACCTGTCATCCCAAATATTACATTTTCTTATTTTTATATTAGATGTAGGCGAGGTCTTTTCTTTTGGCCACGATGACATTATTTTTAATTTAATTCAACCGCCCGCTCATAAAAATCCCGATACAAGTGACTAAGTGTAAACTAAGCTCTAGATACATATTGGGAATTTGTCTTGAAATAAAAATGTTTGCAGTTTCGGGTTCACTGGGGTGGGCCATGTCCACCCGTGCCCCTACCTAGCTACGCGCATTGAGATGGTAGAGATTGTTCTCTCCTAACCAAACTCCTCGTCATTCATTCTTCAACCAAAACATCTGTCAGTTTTCGAATGGAATAGAGAATTTAATGAGTAGTTCTGTCATTTACCGAATAGTAACTAGAGGGTTGAAAATCAAAAATCCTAATTTTCAAAACTTTTCAATTTTTCGTGTTTTTATACAGGGTGTCCCATATGTGGTGTTAATCCCGAATGCTATAGAGAAAATCCTAACAGTTTCCGGGATAAATCATTGAACTTTTCCTTTTCTATAAATGGTTCCCCTGCTCCTCTCCGTTGTGAAGATATGTCTCAACAATCTTTAAAATTTCCGAATTTTAATTCGTTTTGTTTTATTTAACTAAGTACTATTTTTATCAGTTATGTGCACCAATTTTTTATATTGGATTTAAAAAGAAATTACCTGACACACACTGTATCCAAAATGTGGCCCCTTGAACATATCCAGCGAAAAAGTTTAATAAATAAAAATAACAACATAATCTAACACATTTTAATCATCATCATAGGGTGTAACGTTCAGAAGCTACAGGGTGATCTATAAAAACTAATCCAAATAACTTTAAGTCGCATCATCTCGGAAACCGATAGGATTCCCCCCCCCCCTTCATATAATTTTTTGTATGTCTAAGCATGACCTTACCATATATATAGCCTTCCAGTGTAACATCACATACGGGGCACCCTGTAGAATCTGATCCATGTTGTGCATGCCTTTAATGTATGATTGCCAGGTGTAAGTGACTGAATTGAAATGCTTACATTTTATTTACAAATGTGCTTGCCAATAAATATTCTGTGCACAATAAAATAAACACATCATTACCAGCCCGTTTACATTATAAAATTCCTTAAAGTGCCAACAATGGATGATAATACGCGCACATAAAAACCAAAAACCGATCTTGAGAAGTATAATTTCACTCGGTTATTATATTTCTTTTGATACATATCTCATCATTTCGATGTCATTTTACCTTCCTGTCTTCAGCTGGGTACTCTTAAGAGTTAAAAAAAAAAACGCTTTCCTTTTTTGTTTTTACTTAAATGGTGGCAAGCGCCTTAATGAATTAATTCAGCAGATGTGAATGCGAATGCGCAGCCCGACTATTTCTTCTGTTTCTGTTGTATCACTTATTACAAAAATGTTCGCTGTCTGTGGTTGACGACAACTGCATTTTCCGAGCAAAACCAACCATATGCGAATTTTGATTTGAAGTCGTAAATAATTCCATTGTAACGGAGGGCACTGGACTGTGCACCCTTTTCTGAACGTAACACGATTCGGGTGAAAAGATAAATTGCTTGTGATAAAATTCTTAAAGGCTATTTACGCAAGTTGTTAATTGGTTTATGAATTTTTTGGTTTCCGTTTTTTTTTCTCCAATATATAATATAAAATGTACTATAAAAAACACATTTGGTATAGGAATTTACAGATTTGAAGTAGGTCTTTGTGAATACTTTTAGTTAAGGTCTAAAGAGAATTGTACTGAACTTGTCGCCGGGAACAGATGTCCCGTAGATTACAAACTTTTTAATCGGGTAACTACATATTTCCTCAAAATCGGATAGAATTTCGATTCAGGTAATTTAGTTGGGCTGATTTTCAATCTATAGTTGTGCGCATGATTGCATAGCTATACTACCAACTAATTAAAAACAGACGGCTGTTAAAATATCTGCAGACTGCAGGAGCAATTAAAAAGAATGGTGACGCTACACATTCTATAATTCAATGTCAAGAAGAAGACAAGCTGAAATTTGGTGTAATATATTGGGAAGATGGGGACAAGAAGGACTATTGGGAGATCGAGCAAAGCTGTATAATAGCATCAAAATTATCTAAAGGGTAGTCTAAAGTTTTCCCGTACAAAATATTTATTGTTTTTCTTAAGATTCATCAATAAATTAGAGTACTAATTTGACTAGGAAACTATCCTCAAAAGAAGATGATGCTTTCTCTTGCACCGCATACACAGATTTTAGAGTTTTCATTTTTCTTTCATGATACGGTTATACAGTTATTTGCCTCAATTTTCTGAGAAATTCTTAAGAAATAATCCTGCGATTGAGTAGTTTGATTTATTGATTGAAACAGACGTTTTTGGACTCCGAGGGGTCCACCGAACGTAGGCCAAGTCAAGGGCCATTGCTCACTCTCCAGACCCATGAGCGACTGCTCATCCATCCCAACCGGACGCTCCTATAAATTTCAGTATTGGCCCTAGCCCTCCATGCCGGCATTGTGTAATTCGTTCAGGAGGTGTGAGCCAAGAATTTTGTAACGCATTCCTGAGAGTGTCGGGCAGTGACATACAAAGTGGGTCACTGTTTCGGACTCCTCTCAGCAATCCCTGCATGTAGGATCATCAATCAGTCTCATCCTGTGAAGGTGGCCCATGAGAGAGTACTGCCCAGTGAGAATGGACACCAGAGTTGTCAGGGTTGGCTTGTTAGTTCTAGGAGCTTATTGGTTTTATTTGGGTTTGGTTTACCCCACAGTTCCCTTGTTGTTCTATCCGAGGGATCTCCTAACCAATTGTAACTGTCTTAGCGATTAGCCCAGCTTGAAATAATTGACACAAAGTGTTTTGGTGCAATCCCGACTGTAGAGGGCTGGTTCCTCTGAGGCTGCACCAAGACGAGCAAGCTCGTCCGCCCTTTCATTCCCGCTGATGTTGCTGTGTCCTGGCATCCACTGCACTATAACTCTCTTATTCCGAGAAAGGGAGTTCAGGGTGGTTTTGCACTCCATTAATAGTTTGGAGGTTATAAAGGGTTTAGACAAAGTTTTGTAAGCTGCTTGGCTTTAGATTCAAAATTGCTTTCCAGGATGATCTCGTGGAGATGGTCGCTGTCCCTGTCGATGCCAGGTGCAATAGACTGCACAAACTCATAAATGGATTCGTGTGGAACTGTTGTTCCCGTATGAAGCCAGCCGTGTTTAAGATGCAGTCTTTGCGCTGTAGTTGATGCCCTGTGCTTAATATGTATTTGCACCGGGTGTATGTTGAGGATAACCTCCAGAGCCCGAGGGCTAGTTGACCTAAAAGCGCGGCTTACGCTGAGAAGGCACAGTTTTTTAATCTTCTCCAATATCTTGGGATGATTGGCGAAGTCCATTGCTTTCCACCATACCACCGAACCATAGGTTAACATGGGTCGAATGACGGTAGTGTATATCCATAGGATCATCCGCGGTTTGAGACCCTACTTCTTCCCTACCGGTCTGCGGCACATTGCAAAAACTCTAAGAGCTTTGTTCGCTCTGTCTTCGAGGTGTGGTTTGCAGTTTAACTTTTTGTATAATATAATACCTATAGATATTTCACCCTGTCCTTTAACTCCAAACGCGTGGAGCCAATCGAGGCCAGGTTTAAACTGGGAATATTCCTTTTCAAAGAAAATAAGCTTAACTATTTTGATGCAATGAGGTGAATCTACAGGATCCTATATATAGTGGTAGAAAGAGAATTAGCTAGGTACCGATTTTGGAACGAGAAGGGCGACTTCGAGTCTACCAAACTGAAATATATGATTCAATCATGTGGAATGAAAAACTGATAGTTACATCAGAAGGAGTGTTGATAACGGTTACGTTTACTAAAAGTTACGGATTATTCTAGGATCCGTTGCTGATCTTTCAAAAAAATTCATCAGTTTAGCATTTGCACTCGATGAAATTCAATTTATTGCAAAATATTGACTTCCCAATGGAGGTAAAATATTGGGAGTTATTCTCGACAAAAAGCACACATAAGAGAACTCTATAAATGGCGAAGCACATTCTGGACTCCTTCTTGTCTTTTCTACAATGAAACCTAATATCTTAAATCTAAAAAGATATGTTGTCTATGTTTTACGGTCGTAGAGGCTATGGTGATCACATTCCATATTCTAAAGCAACCACAAAGAGGTCTATAGTATTGTTCTAATTAATTGGTACTACCATCCATATGTCTCTATTGAAGCTATTGTTGATCAACTCTCTTTACTAGTTGATACCTGTTGTGAAAATAGAGGCGCCTGCCAAGTGCCAAGTTAGTAACAATTTCAACGAGAATATTTAGACATATTAGCCATATTGGTCAAAGTCATATGGTAAATATAACCAAAAGCTACGGAATAATAGAACAACAATAATTAGGCATAACAACTATAATAGGCTCTGAAATTTTGGCTAAGATACCGATTTTAAATTCATTACAACCATTTTTAGGTGGAGAACCATGCAAAGGGGCTGGAAAAGTGCATTCAAGAGTACGTTCAACGTCGGAACAATTTACATATAGCATATGAAATATTCTCAGAATAACATCATGTGGTAGAAAAACTATTCTCATGTTATTGTATTTTAAAATGACAAATTTTATTTTACTCTAAAAAACCGAGTTAATTTTGTCGGTCTTCATCCGCGCTCTAAGCTAGGTATAGGGAATTTTATCAAGATTACTTTGACCAGGCTTACCATAGAAAAACATATTCTGTATCACGCATTCTCTCCCAAGAGCATTTTGGCGATTAATAAACTTGTTATTCTGAGGTATGAATTGATTGAGCAATCAACCTATTCGGCAGATTTAGTATCAGATATATACCTATTTGTGGTGCATGGCAGAGCCATGTGCACTTTGTTAACGACCTTGGGTAGTCATGACGAATATGTAGGGCTTCGTACATACATCTGTCAATCAACGATTCAGATAAACCAAGATGTTGAAATAATAAGCTCAAGATAGAAAGAAAAAATAATTACCAGGTTTAACCGCAATAAAGAACAAGTCCTAAGAAAACCTGACAATTGATGAGCGGCTGTTTTTCTAATGTTTCGCCCAAAATAAGATAATTTTTTCAGAGGTCCCATTATTTAGGTATATCAAGAACGCATCTGAAATCTGCTACAGAAGCATTGGTTTCCTTCCGTAGTCCAGTATTACGTCTGCTGCAGAAGTATTCGTTTCCTTGGGTAATTCAGCATCACGGCAGCTATTCCTACCACGTCAACATAAGGTCACCCTGGCCATCTACCTGCTGCCAGCCTGCAGGCTACGCCTTTGTTGCCGTTCAAGCTGTTATAGGGAGGGACAGTCTGGATTTGAAAACTAACTTGCACGACATACTAAACTGGTGCCAACCCCAGTCTCACATCAAATAGACTCGGGGCATCTAAACACTTTTCAGGTGCAGGAACTGAACGCCTTAATCTGGTAGTTCAACGAACACCCGATTGACCAGTAGCCAGGAGGTCAAGACGCATCGTTGCCTACGCTGCAGTTCGTCAAGCCACCAATTCCATGCTAAACAGATTCTCGTAATATCGCTGTTAAGTGGTCTTTCAGGATGTCCTAGCTAGCGCCCAGGGCCATTGTTGTCTTCATCGGGCAGACGTTCAGGATCCCTCCTATGGAAGATACTCAATTGTGGACGTTGCTGTCCTATTAAAAATTGCCGAGACCGCCAAATACTCTCAACAACAAGAATTTGAAAGAATATTTACCATACAAAAAGTACACACACACCTAGTCGACCTATAAACTCAAATTACACAAAACTCAATAAAATCTTCTTACTTGCAGTAAGTCACGTTAATGGACGATCTAGGTTTTTTTTCTATATTTTTTGTGATATGCTAATAAAATTGTTGCGTACCTATATAATTCTAAAAGTAATCGCGTATAGTTAGAGGCTAAGATTATTTCATGATGAAGTATTCTCGAAAAAAAAAAAAAAAATAAAACAAAAAACAAGAGCCTAGAAAAGTGCTGATGACCAGTTAAAAGAGGCTTCTTGCTCAACGCCTTACATATTCCCTTAAGTTCTGTTGTTCGCTTTCGAAAGATTATTTTGAGTTATGAACGATCCTAAAGAATCTTTTGGAGGACGAACTAAGATTTATAGCATTTAGATAGGATTGTATGTATATATGTGTGAATGAACTGGAAAAACTTAAATTTCACTGTTGGTGAAATATATATATCTATAAGTGTATATGTATCTTACATGCCATAAGTGGTAAACGACAGCCAGAAAGATATATTGACCCAGAGCCAGAGGCTCATTTCATGTGCAAACACACAAGGAGGAAGATAGAAAACTGTAGTACCTATACTGAGAAGAATATGTAAAGAAGTGGAAAGAGAAAATCTGAATGAGTTGATTATCTCAGGTCAGCACCTCAATCCTTGACAAGGCATTTCCGTTTCAAGTGCGGTGTCACACAGGCCGACCACCACTATCTGTGCTTTTGATTTGAACAATTAAGTTGATTGCGCTTGCGTGATTCGATCAGGTATCGGTACCTGTTGCTTAAAAAAATTTTTTTTTATATACATATATAGACACACACAGACACTAATATCTACTAAGAGTCACATCATCTCCGACCATATAGCCTTGAAAATTATATAATTGATTCGCAACTATATACAATCATAGTCACTTTATCCTAGCCTTGATAAAAATAAATTGCAACCCATATTCGAATCTATTCATCTGCATCTCAGCCTTTTTTCACATAGATTCTTTGCTAATAAATGCGCGCCCACTTTTCCATTTCGTTATTTATCAAGCGGTATGAAGGCGGAAGCGCAGGTTCAACCAAAACTGCGCGCACAGACGTTGCGAGTGTAGAGTAAATTCCTATAAAAGCAACGCAATCCTTGCGGCCGTTTATCATTTTCAAAGAGGCCTGGAAGGATGGTATTATCAGTGCGAGGCGATATACGAACAAACCGAGGTAAGTGAAGGCGCCTTTGAGACTGACGCACAAGTGGCCGTAAATCTTCACTAACTGTCCGTTCTTGTGTTCGTCTGCTGTAACCGTATGTCCAGAGATGCAGGCTTCTTATATGTTGACCCATAGGCTTGATGCTGTCTGACAGTAGAATGCACTTTTGGTTAGATGTCTTGCAAATTGTCTTGTCTTCACCAACTGTGGACGGTTGTTTACTGTCACTTTCGTTGCAGCAATGGTCAACCATGGGGTGACACGTGTCTAATCGCAACATTTGTAGGTATTATGAACTTAAAACAAACACGCGCGCAGGTCAATTTGCTTCTTACACGGTAGGTATAACTCTATTTTCATCATGGTGAAATTGCTTGTATATATCAAAAACAGTTTAATTCGTCGGGATATAACTTCCCATGGGGATTTAATAAAAAATAAAAAAAAAATAAGAAGTAAATAAATCTTTAGGTTCAGTGATCATGTCATCTCTAAGAGGTTTTATGTTGACAAGTCTTTAAACTTCTGTCAATTTTTGTGAACGGATTATGGAGTCATTCTAAAAGGTCCCCATCATATAGCCTATGATAGTTATGAATGATGAGAATGGGTCCTAAGAACAATGTGGTGGTGGTGAACCTTCCACGAATTTTGTAACTTTTGATCTCTTGACTAAATCCAATTATGACGGTAAAATAATTCGCTTGATTTGATGAGAGAATCGAGATGTTTAACATCAAAGCGGTTCTCTTGTTATTGTTTTTGATGTAGACCTATGGGAATTTAAGAGTTCTACTATAAATGATTTGATGGACCAAGGTATAAAAACAAATAAAAATATTTCCATGAATTTGGCACTTTGGGATGTGTTTGTTTACTTGAAAAAAAAAAGTGCTAAATAAAAAAATCACAAGAGACATTTTTAGTTATTATTTCGTCATTGTGGTTTGCCTAGAAAAGAATGCGCATGTGTTAATAGTTTAGTTTAGTGTGGGAGTATTAGTGTGATACTATATTATATAACATTGCTGTAAAATCATGCGTAGTCATTTCAGTAAAAAAGATAAGTTGATTCCTATAGTGTCGCACAAGTTTGGTCGACTCAAGGAACTAGATGTTATCTGAGATCATTCTATGCATATAGATTTTTTTTAGAGACTAATAATTGATGAGTTTTCGGTTGCAATTAAGGTCTAAGTTTTTATTTTGAAAATATGTATAGCGAGATCAAGTCCCAGCCAAGCACAGGTGCTAAGGTGGCTCAATGTTTCTATCCTGTTTTGAATTCGAACTCGAAACTTTCTATCGTTTTCATGAAGTTCAGCAAAACAGTTGCTAGTTTTAAAATTAATTTTCTAGCAGAAGAGCAGATAGTGTGTTGTAGTCTCTCAGGTAGAAGAGACATTTCAGATTATGATTGATACCGATTTAAAGAGAAATTTAAGTCAAACACAACAACAACAGCTCTGTATTGTTACCTTCTAAGTTATAAAATTTGTAGTTCGTGTACTTTCTTGTAGTTTTGTAAACGGAGTCATTTATCGAACTACAAGAACACCAAAGACAACTGTGTTGGCAGTCGGCCCAAGCCAAAATATTAGAGGCAAGTTGTTTTGGTGCAATTCCGATTGTGAAGAAGAATGTCTTCGATGCTGTACCAGGACGAGTAAGCTTGACCGTCTTTTCGTTTCTGCTAATATAGCTGTGACTCGGTACTAAAAAAACGAGTACCCTATTACTCCGAGAGAGGGAGTTCAGGGTGGTTTTATACTCTAATACCAGTTTGGAGGTTATAAAGGGTTTTGATAAGACCTTGACAGCTGTGTTTTGGCTGTCCGAGTAGCTGGCAATTTTATCGTTCTCAGTCTCTGAGTTGAGGAGATACCTTCCCGCTTCAATGATGGCCTTGCATTGCGGCTGGAAAACAGTGACATGGCAATTTCCTTATCAGGCTGCTCACAGAAAGTGCCTATTTCGGTATTTTCTTAAGATTTTGAGCCATCTGTGTAGGTAATAGGCAAAAAATGCTTTGTTATTTTAGTGAAGCCTGATTGGTTTTTTTTTTTTTTTTAGAACTTACAGAGCAGAAATTTAGACTCGGCAGCTCAATTGGTAAGCGTGTCGATAGAGTTAATGAGTGAGAAATCCATTTCAACAGAGTCCTCATCTTCTCCTTTTACCTAGATTCCTTTAGATTTTTACGACACCGCAATATGTACTCTTGAGAAGAAGAAAAACATTTGCGGAGTTTTGAGGTTGACTTAAAGGTTTTCACAATAAGCAGATGCGTCAACTTAAAAGAATATGTATGCCAACAACCAAAACGTTTCTCTAAACACGATGAGCTTTTCCTAACAAGCCATATATGGCAATTAAATTGCTACTGCAGTCAGGAGTGTAGGGAAGGGGGTGATTAATGAAATACGAAAATCTAAGAAGAACTACTTTCGATGGAAACTCTTTTCGAAGCTATATTCCAAGGAGCTATGGCGCAATTTGCGAGTGATTGGAATTGGGCAAATTTCGAAATCCAAGAGTTATTTTGACCCTAATGAATTAAATTTAAGCTTTCGTCACACTTGCAGTTCGGGCTCACCCTCTCCACTCACTCTCACGGGATATAACCCGACGATAGCTATCAATAATACATTTTATTTTACTTGCCTCACGCAGAAGGAAGTTTCTAACGCAATTTTCTCAATAAAATCAAATTCATTAGGTTTTGGTGACATACATCCTAAGTTTATAAAATTACTTATATACCTATAATCTTGGAATCTTTATCGCATGTTCTCAACATGTTAGTTTTTGTTCCTATTTTTCCTCCTCCTGGAACTTGGTTAAGATTATTCCCATACCAAAAAAAAAAAAATCGTAATCGAACGGCACCGAATATCGATCTATTGCGATACTACCCTTCTTGTCCAAGGGCTCTCGAAAAATCCTTCATTTGCAAATTGTTGGGTATTGTGAACGTTATAACTATTTGAATAAATTTCAGTCTGGTTTCGGGTGCAAGCACAGCTGTAAAACTGCTCTTTACTGAAGGACACTGATAACTATAGATAGTGTAGGATATATGCTTTTTCTGATGTATAAATTAAACAGCAAACGAATTCTGTTTTCAGTAATGTAGTACGTATATATATAATCAGAGCCAGTTAGGTACAGTTAGCATTATTTGAATTGGTTGAATCAGTCTCACTCATCATTTAGAGGAATAAAGAGTCAAGTTAATCCGAGCGGCGTGTTTTATTTGAATTCCCCTCACTACAACAAATCTTCAAAAGTGGGATTACCGAAAAAAAGTTTATTTTAAATTAAAATAATTTTTACGGGTGCATATTATTTTTAAATTCTGACAAATAAATTTTACGATCATAAGCGATCGATGGGAAAAAGAGTGATCATAGGTGAACATGTGCATAAGTGCTGATCAAAAAATATTTCAATAATCCGTAAGACATGACTGATTAAAACGTTGCAATATTTTAATTGTAGTGAGGACAGTTGGAATAATTATAAATTTCAGTGTTTTGTGTTTTATTTGAATTATTATGGAGCCACATGTGCTAAGATTTCTAGAAAATGCTACAGGGGCTCAATTGAAAGAGAAATTGGGTCAGTTAGGTCAGCAAACTACAGGTAATAAAACTACGATGAAATTACGTTTGGAGGACGCAATTGGACCACTCACATCTAGACAAATCGAAGAAATTTTTCCTCAGAATATCATCTTGAATGAAGAAAATAATTTGGACGTTCAACAACAGCTGAGTAACGGTGATGATGATGACGATGATCTTAACTCTGAGATTCAAAGCCTGCGTGTAAGATTGAAAAAAAAAAACAAGAAATCATCGAGTTGAGAATGAAGCTACATGAATTAAGCGAAATGGATGAGACTAGTGCCTCAAGATCTTCTTTAAACACTTTTAGTGGCGAGGGCAGTTACAATGTAGAAAAGTGGCTGCAACAATTTGAGGAGTCTGCGGAGATTTTAGGTTGGGACCAAAGAACTCGTTTTATGTACGCTCGTCGTTTGTTAACTGGAACAACCAAACTGTTTTTACGAACTTCATCATTTAAATCATGGAATGAGTTAAAACACGAGTTAACAAAAGAGTTTAGTAAAAAGATCACCAGTGCCGAAATACACAATGAGCTTCGGAATAGCAGAAAAAAGCCAGACGAAACCTACCAGCAATATGTGTTTTCGATGCAGGAAATCGCATCAGTATCGGACGTAGATGAAATCGACGTTATCCTACTACATAATTAATGGGATATACGACAAAATGCCTCTTTATGGTGCTAATAATATTGACGAGTTGAAAAGTGCTCTAAAAAAATATGAGAAGTCGAAGTTTAACAATAATAACCATTTTAAACAAAAGCTTCACGTCGAAAGTAAAAGCAAAACTTCCGTTAAATTAAAATGGTTCAACTGTAACAACTTGGGACATGTGAGTCTACATTGCCCCAACCCAAAACGAGACAAAGGATCTTGCTTCCGCTGTTGTAAAATGGGACATAGAATTAGCCAGTGCAAGGAAAATCCATCAGTAATGCCAATAAATCGAAATTTTCATCCGCATCAGCAAAGCGATGTATACATGTGTTCAAGAAATGAGTTTAAATTCAACATAAAGTATATTTTTGCTGAAATTGATTCCGGATCTACCTACACTCAATTGGATTCAGGAAGCCCAATTAGTTTTATGCAACAACAGTATTTGTCAGCATATTTGATGTCCTCTGTGGTATAAATGATAATTCACTCCAGGTTTTAGGTTTGACTAATGTTAAAATTTATTTTAATTCCTCTTTTGTGATTTTAAAATTATTTGTTGTAGAGAACCATACAATGAAATATCCTGTAATTTTAGGAAGGAACTTTATCGAAAAGAGTAATTTGGAACTGATAGGAAAAGAAAACACTATTATGCAAAATAAATCAAAACTGGAAAATAAGTCTAGTGGCGAGAACGAATTAAGTACTAGAAGCAAATCGCAAGGTGAGACATCGTGTATTTTTACTGAAGACGCAGGTATGTTGTGTAATTTTTCGAATGAAGAAAATTTTATAAATGAAATTTTAACTATTGATACAATCGAGACTAACTCATAAACAAATTTTGAAATTAATGAGCATTTGCCATACAAAGTTCAAAAACGTGTGAAAGATGTTTTGAAATCAGCCTGTCTTCCTGGAAACGGTGTTAGATATTCTTCCCCAAAGATAGATTTTGAATTAGAAATTAAATTATTAAATGAGAAACCATTCCATTGTACTCCTCGAAGGTTGCCATATGTTCACAAAAGCGAGCTCCAAAAGATCTTAGATGATCTATTAAAACGCAATGTAATCCGCGAAAGTGACTCACCTTACGCATCCCCATTGTGTTGGTTAATAAAAAGAATAAAGAATTGCGTTTATGTGTAAGGGATAATTTTCCTCTACCTTTGATTGAGGATCATCTGGATAGGCTGAAAGATAAAAAGTATTTTTCAGTTTTAGATTTAAAGAATGGCTTTCACCACGTTGAAGTTGCTGAGAGCTCTATGCAATATACATCTTTTATCACCCCTATTGGACAGTATGAGTATTTGCGAATGCCGTTTGGTTTCAAGAATGCTCCTGCAGTTTTTGAGAAATACATGAAGAAAGTTTTTAAGCCCTTAATATCTTCTGGTAAAATGTTAACCTATATTGATGACGTATTGATTGTCACAAAGACTATCGAAGAACATTTGAAATCTTAGAGCAGGCTATTAACATCGTTGTTGAAAATTGTCTTCAATTACGATTTGACAAATGTTAATTTTTAAAAAGTGAAGTAGCTTACCTTGGTTACAAGATAAGTGCTCATGGCATTCAAGCGAATGACGAAAATTTAAATGCAATAAAGAACTTTCCAGTTCCTACGTGCGTCAAAGGAGTGCAAAGCTTTTTAAGTCTTTGCTCCTATTTTAGGAAATTTATTGAAAATTTCGCAACTTTGGCAAAGCCCTTATACGATAATCTGAAGAAAGATAACCCATTTAAATTTGGTAAGGAAGAATTAGAAACATTTGAGATTTTAAAAAACAAATTATTACAATCGCCTGTATTAGCAATCTTTAATCCGCACAGCGAAACAGAGTTACATTGCGATTCTAGCAGCATAGGTTTCGGAGCCATTTTAATGCAGAGGCAGAGGGATGGAAAATTTCACCCGGTTGCATACTTTTCAAAGCGTGTATCCGAACCTGAGAGTAAATATCATAGCTTCGAGCTTGAGACTCTAGCAATGATCTATGCCCTTAGACGATTTTCTGTTTTTTGACCGGTATGAAGTTCAAAATCATCTCTGATGGCAAATCTCTTGCCCTTACTATAAGTAAGAAGTATATCAATCCTCGTATATCACGCTGGGCGCTAGAGCTCCAAAATTTTGATTATATCGTTGAACATCGTAATGGAAACAGAATGCTTCACACCGATGCGCTGAGCAGGTCCATATATGTTCTAAACGTTGGAGATGATTCATTTGAATACGTACTGGCCGCCTCACAAAGACAAGACCCGAAAATTGTTGCCATAGCATCAGAATTAGAAGACCGCGAAAGTCAACGGTATGAAATGATAGAAGGTTTAAGTAAAAGATCATATCCGATTTTATGTACCTGAGAGAATGGAGAATCGAGTAATTCAGACCCACCATGAGGCAATGTGTCATTTAGGGGTAGAAAAATGTTACGAGCATTTAAATAAAATGTACTGGTTTCCCGAAATGAAGCAAAAGATAAAAAATTACATCAAAGGTTGTCTGAAATGTATTTATTTTTCACCAAATTCAGGTAAGGTTGAAGGTATACTTCACAGTATTCCTAAAGGAAATCTTCCTTTCGATACATTGCATGTCGACCACCTCGGTCCTCTACCCTCCGCTTTACTAAATTCGTTAAACTATTTCCTGTGAATAGCACAACTAGCAAAAAGCTATAAAATGCTTAGAAATTTACTTCGAGAAATATTGTAGACCGAGTAGAGTCATTTCAGACAGAGGAACTTGCTTTACTTCGAATTTGAGGATTTATAAGGAGCAACAATATTAATCATATTAAGATTGCGACCTTTTCACCTCAATCGAATGGTCAAGTTGAGCGAGTAAATCGGTTGCTCATCCCCATGCTAGCCAAATAATGTGAAGTTGATACTACTGGGAGTTGGGATAAGCATTTAGCTAAGAACCGTAGCACGAGGTTCACTCCGAGTATGCTTTTATTTGGTGTCAACCAAAAGGGAAGATTGTGTGATAAAGTGGCGGAATATTTGCAGTTGCTGTTAGAAGTTATTCCTGATAGGCAAGTAGATCTAATCAACACAAGAAGACGGGCTGAGGAAAATATCAAGCGAAGAATATAGTAAAATTTATTATGATAAGCGTCACAAAAAACATCATAGCTATAACGTTGGCGATTATGTTATATTAAAAAACAAACATTACCCGGAATAAATAAAAAGTTATTTGCTAAATATCGAGGCCCTTATGAGGTGACAGAAATTCTTGACAATGGTAGATATGTGGTTAAACATTTAGATGGAATGCAGATAACACGTATACCCTACCGTGGTGTTTGCTCTCCTGCAAATATGAGGCACTTTGTATTAGATCCGAGTGATTTATAAATTTCAGTAAGAACACACGATTAAAATAGAACTTCGAATATAAAAAACATAAGTAAACAATATATAGAAAGAAAGTCCAAATTGCTCACGACGTCATAAAATTTCTGTGTAGAAGAGAAATTTTTGCAAAAAAAAAAACTAAGTATAGTTTTCGGATAGTAAGTGAACCTATGTTTTAGAAAGTAAAATTTTGAACGAAATTGTTCTTTTTTTAGTGTAAATTTCCGTAGAATTAGAAATCCATTTTAGAATATAGATATCAGTATTATTGTATTGTAATATGTCTTTACATATGTGAAAAAATTAAAGAAAATTTGTTTAAGAAAGTGAAACTTTGAACAAAATTGTTCTATAGTTAATATAAACGTCTATACAAGTAGAGATCCATTTTTGATAATACGTATCATTATTATTTTATTGTAGTAGTAACTTTAGATAAGTGTGAAAAGGAAATTAATTAGTTTTAAAAAGAAATTTGTAATGCTAACCCATAATTTTAGTAATCGAGTCGATTACAGGACAGTATGGCCGAACTGTAGAATATTTGCTTTTTCTGTTTTCAGTAATGTAGTACGTATATATATAATCAGAGCCAGTTAGGTACAGTTAGCATTATTGTTATCGCCGGTAAACATTTCACTACAACAATAGTGACATGATTGTATAGATCACCCTTTTCTTATCAAAAAATTAGTAACTTATTTTAGTTTTTTAAGTTTTATTTATAAATAATCTGCCAAATGTTATTATAAATGCTCAATATCACCTATATGCTGATGACTTACAAACGTATCTACATATCGAGGTCAATTGGCTTTATTGAAGATGCTGTCGTTCGCCGAAATAACAACCTTTGCTCAATACATAAGTGGTGTTCTATAGGTATTGCTTGTATACGAAGTCACTGCCTCAGTAGTATCATCTTACCTTATCACGAAAAAGTAGTGAGACTTAGAATCAGCATATCAACAATACTCTTTCTTGGTCTAAACAGGTATCTAATGTTATCTCTAAGGTGTATATATCTCAGCGTAAGCTTCCTGTTTTCGCCTATTACACTCTACTTTCCACTAGGATAATGCTGACTAAGTCACTAATATTACCACTTTTTACTTATGCCAGCGAAATTTGGTCCAAAACTTAAGGCGTTCCAGACTTTGCTAGGACTATTCTTGAATGTCCCCATATATCATATCTTCTGTTTAAAGAATTGCTATTTCTTAATTGTATCATCAAAAATAATATAACATAAAGCTGTCGCATTATCATGCTTGGGTTGTACCAGAAAATTACTTCTTGAAATAGCGAGAATAAAAAATCTGCCGAAACATTTTCTGTAAATTTCTAAAAGAAATGAATTTTTATTGCTCATCTACGCGTCAATGCTCATAAAAATTGTTAGTGACCCAAGCACCCGTTTTCAGCTCCAAGAAACGCAAAACGGCGATAGTATAATTTACTAAGAATATCGCAGCACAAGATGCTGCCTCTCTCTGGGCCGCTAGCCAGTCTTCTACTTGAATTGTACCTGAATTGTAATTGAATTGTACCAGTTTTCTACTTGTAGCACCTTAGGGAAATTCAGGCCAACTCAGGTCGAAAGACATGTCAGAGCAAGTCAGGGCAGTTCAGGGCAATTCAAGGCATGTCAAAAGGCGATAGCATAATTAACTAAATTTTCAATGATCGTCTTTTGCCATTTTGTCGGGAAAACTTGGATCCTTTTCGAAAATTGCTTCAGATATATTTTAGTTTGAAGGTCCTGCGTCATAAGAATCCTGCTCCGTTTAGTTCAGTGACAAAAAAAAAATTTCCAAAAAATATGACAAGATTAAAAAACATTAGCCAAATTTTTGAATTAATTTTGACGGGAGATGGCTCAAAAGAAGCGGAAGGATTCAAGGATCATAAATAGAAAATATTTTCCAAACGGCGATAGTATCAATTTACTAAGAATATCGCAGAACAAGATGCTGCCTCTCTCTGGGCCGCTTACCAATCTTCTACTTGAATTGTACCATTTTCTAAGGAAAAAAATTTCAGTAAATTTTTAAGATAAAATTGAGGGCTTCCTTTCCCTACATCAGGTCGAGACATCGTTTATTTTATATTGGAGCTAGACATTGCTGGCTTACAATTTGGTTACGTCATTAAGTCGAGGAATCGTCGATCTTATATTCGACCGAGATGTTACGAATTTTTTTCCACATCGCCAGTCTTTGTATGCGCTATTAGTTTGCCTACGAAAGTGAGCCCGTGTAGCCAATAACCACCGTCCACCAGACTACCCATCTGCATTCTGGCTTTATTGCATGGCTCTTGCACCTACACTCCGCTGGATGTTAAAAGATGTGCGTGCTTGTATTTGCGCTGTGCGATATCTTTATGTTATAGGTTTTTTCGTAATATCTTCTCTAGTAGCCAAACTTATTTATATGAAAAAGTGTGTTTTTCCAAATCTTCACGCCACGCAGTATTAGTCTATCTGTTTCTATGTATAGTGCTAACTTCTCGGTCACTGAGTAGCAGTATTTTGCTCGGACGGTCCGAATTTGTAATAGCTTAACTTTTATGTTGCGAAGAGAAAGAGGCGTTGCAAAACCCTCGAGAATACTTCCCAAGCCATGAAACAGAAATCTATATGTGTGCGTTCGGAGTCCGTACTCTAAAATGCTCTATATTGATGCTTATGGAAAAGTGCCAAACATTGACTTTATATATGCCATAGATCCTAAACTACTATCCATACAGGAAAATAGTCATCTAGTAATTTAAAGCTTGATTCCTTACCTTACCAAAGGCTACACTTACTATATACATTACTTAACAAAATAATTAAATAGTTTTGATTACAAAGTAACCTTACCATTTTACGCTCAATACATCTCAGCTGAGTGATAATAGCATGTGTGTATGTGCAGCCGTAGTCCGAATCTGTAGGCAGCTACATTCGTTATCATCAGCCCACGGCATCCCATGACGGCAGAGCAACATTACAATGATTACTCAGCTGAGAATTTTTGTTTGAGGAATCCTAGTCATTTGGTTAAGATAATTTTTTTTAAATAACTTTATTAGGAAAGGTATGAAAATTTTATTACGGTTCGGAAGATAAGAAAGCAAGCTTAAGATTATCACAACACCTTTTTTCTGTATGAATAGTAGTTTAGGGCGGAGGAGCTATTCAAATCAAACTTTTGTCAATTTTACATAAGAACACTGCAAATATTTTAGAATGTAAGGACTACGCTGGGCCTCGCATGTGGTAGGGAGGGAGTCTGTTTCATGGCTTGTGAAGTATTCTCGAGGGTTTTGGGCGTTGGTATGAGGTTCAAGAATGTATTGTTTGAATATTTTTTTACTGGCTCGAAATTGTTTTTTTTTTCGTGTTTATTAAATTCTTTTACTCTTAAAAATCAATTAAGATTTTTTTTAATTTCTTTTCTTGCTAATTTATACATGATGTATGTCGTTGCCTTATAAGTTTACTTTATGCGTATTTTTTTTTATTCATATTATTAGTTGTAAAGTATATATATACACTGCAAAAAATAATGTAAGGTTCCCTATATTCAGTGCAATGAATTTCCGTCAAATAAGTCTAGTGTTCCCTTAAAAATTGGCAATTTACCTTTCGGCTACCTAAAGTTAATGATATAGTACCTACATAAAAAGCATATTTTGGGTAAATTTCTTTTCAAATGGCGTATCTGTATAGGACCATTTTTAAAAAGAATTTTTAGATGAATAGTATGTACTTTTACCCTAGCTGTGTTATTTTTCATATATTTTATTATTTTGTGACCAATATGTTATGAATTCTTAAAACTAAATCGAATGGAAATATACTCTCATTTGGTAAATTTGGAAAAATAATATCAATTCCATAATGTTATCGAAAAACGAAACCCCAAATACAAGGCATATATTATCTTGTTAAAACCCGATGAAATACGCATGTGTGCACTGTGTACAGTTTCATTCTGACCTTTGTATGTGTTTAAGACGACCGCGAATTAATAATTTTAAAAAGTGTCTTCAAATTTTTAAGAATTCAATAATTCTGAAAACTTAGAGTTATACGGTATCACTAAATAATTGTGAAGAGTAAGAACAATTTGTGCAACAATTCATCACTCTGTGCTTAATTCTATGTCTATATTTTGTTTTTTTTTGTTTTTTTTTTTGTACACTCATTTATTGGATTTTTCCAAAGCCTTCGATTCTGTCAGTTTTCATATTCTTTATCAAAAATTGGTGAGACAGTTCAATTTTAATCAGTCTACAGTAAACTTTATATGGTCATATTTAACTCACCGTAAGCAAGCTACTGTCTTGAATGCATCCTCGTCAAAACTGTTACCTCTTCAATCAGGTGTCCCACAAGGGTCAATACTGGGCTCATTCTTATTTATATTGTATATTAATGATATCGTGATAGTTCCTAAGTACTCTTCCATCATACTGTATATGCTGATGATATACAATTATTCCTGTCATCATCTAAAACTAATACTGCTAGCTCACTTTAATGAGGATCTTTCTCTAATATATAACAGGTCACAAGTTAAACAAGTTATCATTGAACCCTAATAAAGCTCAGAGCATAATTCTTTACAATCAGCCAATTGACGTTTCATCCTTTCCATATCATTATCTAAATGGCACTCGTATTGAATATAAGACTGTGGTTAAGAATTTAGGTATGTTTATTGATAGCGGCTTGTCCTGGCAAAGTCATATGGATGCTACTGTGTCTAAGGTTTACTGCGGGTTGAGAAGCTTGTGGCAACATGTAGAGTATACCCCCAGACTGCTACGCGAACGACTCATTAAGACTTTGATTGTCCCTATTATTACTTAAGGAGCTTGTGTATACTGCAATATTTATAACTCAGGTTGTAGGAAGCTAAGCGTGGCATTCAATGCGGGCGCTAGATATATTTTTGGACTCAGTAGATATGATCACTGTCAGCTGTAACTAAGCAAATTTTTGGATGTGAGTTGGATCACTACTTGAACTACTTGTTATACATTATGTTGCTTAATATAATCAATAATAATTCTACCGAATTCCTCAAGAATAATATTGTATTTCTGTCATCACAACGTATGCTATTATTGTGGGTTTCTCGCCATTTTTTTCTATATAGTTCACGTACTTTTTTCATTTATGGAGTCAGAGTCTGAAATAAACTCCCTGTATATGTTCGGGCACTTCGGAGTCTTCGGGGTTTCAGGATAGAGGCCTTAAGTTATTTTAAGCAACTTTGAATGAAGTACTTAACGCGTTAATAGCCCTTATTTTTTCTTTGTTTTTATTTTGTACTCTTTTCTACTATATATGGCTTATTATTTTATTAGTTTTTATTTTTCCATGTTTAATTTTGACATTTTTATTATTTTTTAATTCTTTTTCTATTTTTTTTTCTAATTTCTTATTTTTAACTTTTCTTTCTGTTTTAGTATTGTTTTTTTTTTATTATGTCATTATAAGCATTATTTTTGTTAAACCTATGTACTAGAGTATGCACATATTAGTCATACGTCTCAATTTAATGAAGCAAATTTATTTATTTATTTATATATTTAGTTAATGTATTGAATATCACCCAACTTATATGTAAACAATTTCCCTTCTCCCGATAGGAAATTCTTTAAAGTCTATTGAATTCAAACTCCCTATAACCTATCTATATCTATATATCTAAACTTAGCTATCTCCAAAACCCAAAGTGTACTTCTCCTTCAAGTTAGCGAAATATGCCTAAAGGTTGCGATACAAATTGTTGCCGCCGAATTTAGGGAAATATGTTTTTTAGTGTAAGTTAAATTAAGCTATTTTTACATATATCCCTACATATAGTTGTAAGACCACTGAGCTTAATTATGTAGAGCAACAGCATTATAAAAATAAATAATAATAATCTACACTCCCAGAATATAAATATTTACCATTCCACTTACAACCCCCCACAGATTTTTCACACTCACAAAACTATAACACAATTACCTCACTATCGATTACCTTACTGTTCTAATTCCATAGAAACCAAAAAAGAAAATCCTCTTTTCTCATTTTTTTAAAAACATTTTGCTGCTACGTAGCTAACATCCGTCTTCCCTTGTCATCCGTTGGAGACACTTCGGCCCCGAAAAGGGAAAACATCAGACAAAATAAAAAGAAGAGAAAAAAGGTACCCAAAACCCCCAATTAAGTGAAACTAACTATACTAACGATGTTGGGGGAAATTTTTCGCTTTTAGCAACGGGCCCTACTGAAAAACATTTTCTGAGCGTTACCAACAAAAAAATCAACTAGAACTGGACATCTGCTGGAATGGAAGGATTCCTTTAAGTTGTAAGTGACCGCACGCTGTTGTTACACAAAATACATCCCGGAGAGGAAGAAATGTATTCATGCAGGTGGTGGTGATTTCGGCTTCATTTCTCCTCGAGCTAAAAAAGGGTTTAGCATTTCTTGAGCCTTGTGCTTATACATCCATCACCAGAAGAACTGAAATCATCTGAATTACAAAATAGATCATCATCCGTATAGAAGTGAGGCCTTGTCTTCTTGTCGATTTCTTGACGTCTTCTTTCTTCTTTTTCACTGCTATTGTTAGCGCGCTTAAAATTTTTATTCACAAAAAAAAACAAGGAATATTTATATACTAGGGTATACGCGTGAGCATATAGTTAGTTAGATGCTGTCGAGAGTATAAAGTTAAAAGCAGATGATCCACCAAAAACAGTGATGATGAACTCCTTGTGGAAGATAGTTTTAGATTGATTGATCGCGTGCCTGTGAACATGATCAAGCCTAGAGGCGCCGTGCTCTAATTATTTTTTGTGTCTTAGAGAACATTTTTATATGGATAGAAATCACCTGCATCCCAGGACTCAGAAGTCACAGGCAGATGTACCTAATGTTAGTGTCTAATTTCAAGGTGATTTAATCTATAATTTAATCATAATTTAGTGAAACACTTTTATGTGCTGCTTTGCTATGTCCTTTTACTGTGAGGGAAAGATATGTATGAAGATTGGGGGGGGGGGGTATTATATGACCTAAATATAAACTTCAACTACGTATCCAAGTAATGTCACTATTCTAACAAAGTCAACAACATTTTAATAATTTATGTCCCCATTTAACGAACGGCCGCCACAAATTATCACTCCCGAATAATTACCATATCCTGACGCTTGGAAGTTGCGTTTCTTACTTTAATCCGTAGACAAATCCTGTAGTAGCTAACAATTCTAAGGACGTTGGTGTGCCTTCGTATGTTGTTTTTATGACTTGCTATCGTATTTTTAATGGAGTCGGTGTAGAGTGTATTTACAACAATCGTACAGAAAGGGAGGCATCTAGTGAAAAACAATCCTTTACTTTCCGCCATTATGGTATAGACCACACATAAATTATGAAAATTGCTCAGAGCTGATGGTCAAGCAAAATCGCATTTCGAATTGATCGCGTTAGTCCTTGTATAAAGGAATATAACCATGATGGAAGAGACGGACTGGGGAGGATATTTAGCAGGTGGAAAGAGTTATATTCCATATTGCTGTCATGAAGCATTACAAGTACTATAACGCGCTGCAAAAAATAAAAATCGATTTATAGAATGAACCATTTCATAAATCAGTGTCCGTTATACCTACCTAGCTATGTACATATAGGTAAGTCTTACATCCTTGCAAACACCCTTAACTCCTTCCGTAGTTATATAATGATTAAAGATTTTAAAGTTGATTGGTTGCCTGTGTACCTAACTATATACCACTCTCATGGGGATTTTCTTTTTTACCTTTTTTCCCTATACCCACCCTCACAGTACTGGGAACGTTATTAGTTGGTTGAACATGGGCAGTTATTAGGGAGTTTTGTGAAAAATTATGAAGTCTTTATGAATAAATAAAAGAATGAGGTTAGGATTGATTAGAAGGGGTGGGGATAATTTTGAGAAATTTAACATGTGTTGTGGTCGTGAATGACTACCCTGAGCGCCTGAAATTGTTCTTCGATAAAAGAAGTTTCAAGGCACCTATTAGGTACTTGTCTAGAATGGGTGGCAGTTGTTATACTAGCAAGGGTAAGTATGCCATGCTATGGAATATCATCGATGGATTTCATAATTATGTAGGTATGTAGCTACATAGAAATGAGGTAGTTTCGTTTTTGAAAATTTATAAAATCGATTATTGCAGGTATTACATTTAAAAAATTGAAAATTATGTTTTAATTTTTAAAGTTTGAATTTTTCTGTTTTTTTTTGTTTCAAAGGATGGATTGCTGTGTTAGGCACTTCTTTGTGTAAAATGGAACTTTTGTAAGACTTTAGAAAACATGACAAAAAATTTAAATATGACTTTGGAGCATTTGTATATGTATGTAACTCATCTAAGCTATAATTTCTGCTAATATTACTTATCGTTATCGATTGTTAAATTGACACGAATTAAAGTTCTTAGATATATTTGTTAGCATTTCTCAAGTTTTTTATTTACATATAACTCTAAATGGAGTGATTATGCTTATAAGCCGCCATTATTTACCATAAAAATAAATTCTACATGTTTCTACACTAATTTTTAATTTTACTAGTTATTACAATCAAGTTATAAAGGACATGGATAGAATTCGTAAATTTACACCCTTGTGTAATTATTGCGTAAAAAATTTTCGATTTAAATTAAAGTCATAAATAGAAATTTGCGATATTAAATGTAAGTAAATTTGCACTTTAACTGCATGTTGTATATGTATAATGAGAACTTTTAACAGATAGATACAAAATTTGTTTTCCATCACATTGCGCAATAGTCCAGTCATTAGGGACTACTAAATAAGGCCATTGCCCTACAGTAGGTGGGGTAGCTGTGATTTTTATATATGTTATTCAGTTCAGGGCCCCCATGAAAAATCCAAGTTTAGGCCCTTGGCTGGGGTGGGGAGGCTCCGCGCGGTCCCCAATCTTGGTACCAAAAATTAGTTTTTCAAAATTATTCTTCAACGGTTGATCCTTCGATTAAAATGTAAAAATATAAATTTGAGTGATTAAGAAAATTTGCTAGTCTTTCATAAAATACCCTGTATTTTAAAAAAGTACAGAGTGGACGGTCACTTACAGAGCTCATTGTATGCAGAACTTCATGACCTTTCCAACGACTGCACGACCAGCCCCGTACTCCTCTTTCCTAAGGAGTTATGATGAGTTAGAGATAATTTATTCTCTTAGTGACTGAAAACACTTCATTTAAAAAAAATATTAATTCCGGTATGATCAGAATATGTTCTGAGTTAATAAATGTTTAACGGCTACACTGAGCACATAGGTATAATAGGTCAAATTAAAGAGGGAAGTCCACAATTTACAGTTTTTATAAAAAAAATTATGTTAACCACCTTTTGGTAAACAAAACAAAATTTAAAAGTAAAAAACAGGTAAGAAAATCCGAAATTCTTAGCTTAGCTCACCATAACTCCTGAGGAAAGTGAACTACGGGGCTGGTCGAGCAGTCGTTGGATGGGCCATGAAGTTCTGCATACAATGAGCTCTGTAAGTGACCGTACACTCTGTACTTTTTAAAATACAGGGTATTTTGTGAAAGACTAGAAAAATTTCTTAATCACCTTGTAACTCTGAAACGGTTAAGATACCGCACCCCCCTTGCCATACAATTTTTCGTTTAACTTGGTCACTACTATTACCTCACCTACTATCACTATGGACCACCATGGACGAAACACCGTGTATAAATGGTACTACGTGTATACATCTTTTTGGAAGAATATTCACGTTTCCGCCGCTGTAACTCGTTACACATCCGACTTACAGAAAAAGTGTTTTAACAAAAAATTTAGGGAATTCAGTCGTCTTCAAATTTATGTTATAACATTTTTTATCATAGGATCAACCGTTGAGGAATAATTTTGAAAAAAACACCTTTAATCCAAGATGGTGGATCGCGCGGAGCCTACTAATTGTCTAAAATTGGATTTTTCTTCGGGGCCTTGAACTGAATAACATACATATATAAAAATCAGAACTACCCCACCTTTTGTAGGAAAAAAACCCCTACTGGACTACAAGGTGAATTATGACAAATAATTAAGGATATGAACTCAAAATATGATTACAGTATAACTAACACAACCATTATGCGAAGAATTTATAAGGCAGTTAGTATACTGTCAGTCAATGTATGAACATTTTTTTTTGGAGAAAGTGGTTCAACAGCAATTGGACAGATACTTAGAATTCAACATGCTTTTGGTAGAACAGCAGTCGAGTCTCCGAAAAGAAAATTCATGTTCAAAGCCGTATATATGGGGTGGATTTGAGGGGTTCAAACCACCCCCCCCATCCTTGTAGCCAACACTTTCGTTAATCTGATAAGTCAAATTTTTAACCACAATTCTTTATTCTCAAAAGAATTTATTTTGTCATTTTATCCACCGTGGCGCTTTCAGGTAAACAACTTTAGGAAAAACCTGTGCAAATTAGAGAAAGAAAATAAGCAGTCCAGTATGTATGTATATACATCAGTAGATGGTAGATTACTTTTATACAGTGGTATTTTAAATTTTGTTCACATTTTAAAAGGAATATAAAATCTAAGTATAATTTGTTTTTCGTCTTTAAGACATCCACTATTGTTGTCACTAATTATAATATGTTAACTAATATTTTCCATGAGCGCCCCATGGTTTTATTTAAATAGTTTAAAAAATTATTTGCTAACTTTTTAGGGAATTTTAGATAATTACATTGTAACTTCTAAAATTCCATAAAAATGGAATGTTTTTCTATTGATTTTTTTAAATTGCTTTTTTAGCCCCGCCAATGAAATCTCTCTCTTAAGCGATCATCGAAATGTTAAAATTGAAATGAATGAAATACTTTTCCACAATTCTGTAATTTTTTCTTTTTTTTATAAAAAGGTGACCTTTATATATATATATATATATATATATTTAATGTAAATATATTTAATAAAAATAGTAGCTTTTTATATTTCGGAAGCCTTTTACTGCAGACCCACGGAGCATATTAATTGAGAATTACTGTAAACTGAATTATCTAAATATAGCACTTATGGATAAATAGCATTTTTCAATTCAGTTGGAATGTCATCACAAAGTATATGCTTAATAAATTAATATATTAAATTTACATAAAATTATAATATTATCCAGAGATGAAAGAATTAATGTGAACTCATTAATTCTTAGTTATTCTTTCGTCTCTAGATGGTATTAGCCTTCTAGAAAGGCCGTATATATAGATCACGAATAGAAGGGGTTTAGCCTAGTAGACTAATACTCTCTAGGGACGAAAGAATAACTGAGCATTAATGTGAACTCAATAATCGGAATTTTATGTAAATTTAATATAATTAAATTATTAAGCATATAATTTATGATGACATTCCAACTGAATCGAAAAATTCAATTTATCTATAAGTGCTATATTATTTAGATAATTGAGTTCAGGGTAATTCTCAATTAATGCTCCTTGGGGCTGCAAAAATTTAAAAAGTAATGTTTGAAAACATCTTGTTTAACGGTTATTTACATTCCAAAAAGAAAAACATTGTAAAGGTCCTTTTTTTTATAAAAAAAAGAAATAATTACAGAATTACATTTTATCTTCATTCATTTCAATTTTAGCATTTCGATCGATTAGCAGAACAATTATATTGGTGGTACCAAAACAGCAAATTAAAAAAACAAAACATTTTACTTTTAGGGAATTTATGATATAATTATGTAATTGTCTAAAATGCCTTAAAAAGTAAACAAATAATTTTTTAAGCTATTTAAATAAAATCATGGGGCGCTCATGGAAAATATTAGTTACCATATTATAATTAGTTACAATAAAAGTTGTTGTTTTAACGATAAAACCCAAATTAGATTTAAGTACCCCCTGATCTGATTCTACTTAGCTCTCTCAGCTGATCTCTTACATTTTGTGGACATTTTTCTTAAGAGATTTTGTATTCTAGCAAACAAAAATAGCTGGCAAATATTTTTTAACATAAGAGTTCTACACCGAGGTACCCTTAAATCTTTTATCTCTACTTTCAGTCGCAGAAATTGTTTTGTTTCAAATACCGACATTTTGGATAAAAATACTGTCAAGTAGTACATATTTACATATATAATACGTATTACATAAATAATGTACAAGTTTGTTAAATATCAAATAATTATACAATATGAGCCATGCATAGAGGATAGCTCTGGGGAATCCGTTTGCTATTTCTGAGGCTGTATTCATCAAGTTCAGAATGCCAAAATTTTTCGCCTTTAAAATGATTGAAATCACATAGCCTTCCGATAATCTACATTAATGGTATCGTCACTTTAAATTAATTAAGTTTTTTGCTACAGGTTGATACGAAAATCCTATTTGACGTAATGACGGAATAATTCAATTATCATTAAGTGCTGTGAATTTATCATACAATAATCAATAATTAAAGACGCACACATTTAAGGAACTACAGCTTAGAAAAATTATTGTGTCTAGGCACAAGTGTAGCAAAATGAACGTGCTTCGTGCTGGATACGTGTGGGTTGGCCCTATTGCCATCATTGCCTCGCCAAAAATTTCTGCTTCCTTCTTGCAAAGTGAATTGTCCAAAGCTTCTTATCCTCTTAATATTAAAGTTGTCCAGAAAAATTTATAAAGAATACTAATTCTGATAGAATCTCTTACTTGCTAAATTTAAGAAGTTAAGAGATGTCTTATAAGTCTCTTATGTAGAACCGGAGGGTTAGATTTAATATTTAAATTTTAAAATGTGATCTAAATTCAAAATACCGCTGCGAACCATCTACTGACATATATACACACATATTAGACTGCTTATTTTCTTATTCTATTTTGGACACTTTTTTCCTAAATTTGCTTTACATGAAAGGGCCACGGAGGAAGGATATAAAATGATAAAGCCAATTACTATGAGCCGCTACATATAAAGAATTTTGGGTAAAAATTGGGCTTATCAGATAAACAAAAGTATAGGCTATAACGATGGGGGGGGGGGGTGAAACCCCAAACCCACTCCATATATACGGCTTTGCCTACTAGGTTAAGCCCCTTTCATTCGTGATCTATATATACGGCCTTGATTATGATGCAGTAGGTTTACACCGATATCATCGATGCTTAAGGCACTATAATGTGGATGAGCATAAGAGAAATAATAATCTTGAATGCACTTTTATTTATATTTAAGATAAACTGAAATATTTACATAGGTATTTAAGAATTGTGCAACTTTTTAATTTCAGGAATGTAAATGACCGTAAAATTCACTGCTGCATAAAGGGTTAAAAATGCATAATATCCTTAACTATTGCACAAATGATAAAAACTTTGGAACATTTAAACGGTATTGCATTATATTTATAAAAACTAAGTTAGATGTCCTATTGACATGAAGTTATTTATTAATTACTAGATTGTTGTTGTATTTTTGTGAATATTTTATTTATTAGCTATTATTATTATACTGCTGTACTGATTTCATGAAACAAATCATTGAATGCACAAGCTTCTATTTTTATGAGTAAATAAAATTTATTTATTTTTATTATATACTAATTATGTTGTACGAAATGTGTGAAAATGCAGGGATATTTATGGTATAAAGCAAGAAATTTAAAACGGAGAAATTTTAATTAGCTACATCTTGTAACGATACTTATGTAAGTTAGTTTTATTGTAGTGACACAAATTATATGTAGATATATAAAAGTTTTAAAATTACATCATTCGATGTGAAATTTGATACTCACTTTTTATAGTAATTTTTTTTTTCAATTTTTTATGTGAAAAATTAAAAGTTTTGAATTCTTTTGACACTCAATTCCTACAAGAAATTGTAGAGGTATAGTGTTAGTTTTCCGAATGTTACGAATCTCAGTTTATCGACCTTTCATAATGGCATTTTTTTTTTAAAAGCTGTTGTCTTGGCTAGTATTTATACTTATCTACATTATTTCGCTTGCTAACACACACACACACATAATTAGAAAATGAGAGTTTGAATCTCTTTTTTAGTTTCTCATTCAATATTTATAAGCTGATCAGGAAGAATATTGCTGGTCTTAACTTAGACACTGCACAATTGGTGTATTTTTTGTGACTTTTTATTTTGGAAGTATAATTTGAAAAATAACGTTTGATTCGACAATTCAATGGAACTTCGTTAAGATAGTGAGTATTTAGCGTTTTCAATTTGTGCAGTATTGCATCGTTTTGTCTGAGTTCTCATCCAACATTTCATCAAATTAAGTTATTATTAAAATTTTGCACACCTATTTCGAATAAAAGAAGCCTCCCTCCCTTCCACTATCCAGGAATGCAAATAATTTTCAAAATAAGTTTCACATCAAGAACCTCTATGTATGTACCTACTTGAATCAGTTCGACATGTACTCCGCGAATGCCTTGCAAAAGAGGAGGGATTCTTGGTAGGCACTTCTTTTTGGAGCTGTGAAAGCTGCAAGGTTTAGTAGGGTTGATAAGGGTTAGTAAGTAAGGGTTAGTAAGGTTGACTTTAGAAGGATAGATTCCCATGATTTTTTTGGGAACAATGGACCCGGGGCAGTGGTCTAAGTAAAACAGGCTAGAACTCATCTTATGGGCACTCCTGCAATCTAACCTCTGTAAGAATAGTTGAAGAACAGTTATATGCATTATGTAGAAGGCAGTACAGGGCAGATTTTTGGGAAAATTGGCATAAATGTAGTGTAGTTCCGATGACAGTGAATTATTTTCAGATAAAAGTAAGTAAAGGGATCTGTTGGGGACGTTTAACAAAACTTTGACTCATTCCAATTTTTAATCTACTTCTACCGAACCTTTTGTTTTTGTTTTTTTTTTTTAATTTGAAACACAAAAAAACGGCTCAGTAGAATTGGGTGAAAAATTGATTTAGTTTCATTGGAACTATGCATTTGTACCAAGTTTTAAGAAAATTGTCCAGAAAATTGATTAGTTACCAATTTACATGATTTGTTTCATTTTTCATTGAAAAGTTCGTTATTTCACCTTTGCACCCACCCCATCAGGTAAACTTACGAAGACTAGAAAAGAAATACAAAAAAACATTTTAAGTTATATAACTATGATAATTACTTAACTTTTTATTATAAGATGACTACTTTTCGGGATTCTCCGGCGCTTCAAGAAGTATTGCGGATTACTCGGCTTACTGCAGTGTCTGAAATCAGTTCACTGCGCAGCTTCATATTTCATATAATGATTATATTTTGCTAGTATGAAGCTAACGCTTCGTAATTGTCCTAAAGATTTTTGGACATTTATGAATTCTAAACGTAATTGTGATGCGTACCCAGCATCTTTGAATTTTGGTGGCTCTGAAAGTGGCGACTCATGTACGGTTGCAAATTTTTTCTCTGAATTCTTTAGTACCGCCTTCTGTGATTCAAACTGTGATATTACTAATACTGACTCCCCTCATTTGACAAGGGTCCTGCCAACTTCCCTTGAAGCCAAGGATATTGTATTTGACGAAGTAACTGTTACAGATCATATTTTTAATTTGCCTGATACTTTTATAATTAGTCCTAATTGTGTTCCCGCTTTCTTTCTAAAGAAATGTGGCTCGTTCTTGTCCCATACCCTGTGTTATCTATTTTATTTGTCCTTATCTTCTGTGTCCTTCCAAAAGTCATAGAAGTACTCTGTGATTATTCCTCTACATAAGAAGGGAAGTAAACCGGATGTTTCAAATTATAGGCCTATTGCCAACTTGTGCCATATTGCTAAAATTTTGAAGCCTGGTCAGTGAAGTGTTCCACTTCCACTGTAAACCATTCGTGATATCCTTCCAGCATGGTTTCTTAAAGGGTAAATCAACCACGACAATCTGTTAGAATTTGTTCACCACTGTGTACGAGCATTGAGTCCGGTAACCAGGTTGACTGCGTCTTCACTGATTGTAGCAAGGCCTTCGATTAAATTAATCATCGAATTCTAATCCACAAGCTCTCCATTCTTGGTTTCCCTTTCCCTCCCCCCACCCCATTATTGTTCAGTGGTTATCTTCTTATCTGTCTAACCGTACGCAGCGAGTTATATTTTGCGGAGCACTTTCTGCTGAAATAGCCAATACCTCTGTTGTGCCTCAAGGTAGTATTCTTGGCCCATTGCTATTTATTATAGATATCAATGATGTATCCTTGCTTTTACCTAATTCCAGAATACTTTGTTATGCGGAAGATGCCAAAATATTTCGTGTTTTTAGTTCTAATGATGACTGTGCTCTTATAGACGTTGACTTAGCCACTTTTCATAAGTAGTGTTCCAATAAGTGTCTTCCTCTAAACGTTGATAATTGCACAACTATGACCTTCGCTCACAATAGGTCCCCTATTTACTTCAATTATGTCCTAGAAGCGGGTTCTTTATCTAGGCTTGACAAAACCAGTGATCTAGGTGTGATTCTCAATTCTCGCCTTTCTTTTGAGGGTCACATCGATTACATAATCAGTAGGGCTAATTCGATTTTGGGATTTGTTAAGAGATGGTCTAAGGAATTTGACAACCCTTACATTACCAAACTTCTTTACTGCACCTTTGTCAGGTCGATACTAGAATATACCAGCCCTGTCTGATCCCCTTACTACCAAGTGCAGATTATTCGCATTGAAGCTGATCAACGCAGATTCCTCCGATTCGCACTCCGTGGCCTTCCTTGGAGTAACCCTGTAATTTGACCTCCCTATATAGATCGCTTAAACTTGTTATCCTTGAATACGCTGGAAACTAGACGTTATATCTCTAGAATTGTCTTTATTTCTGATATTTTGAAGGGAACAATCAATTGTCCACTTCTGTTAAGCTCAATTGGTATATCAACTCCGACCGAAGCCACAACTTTCTCCACCTTTCTTACCATCGAACCACCTACGGTGCGAAAGAACCTTTAACTGCCATGTTCGGCCTCTTAAATAAGCATTTCAACAGTATTAATTTGAATTTTTCAAGACTGCAACTGAAAAATCAGCTCAAATCGGATATTAGTTAAGTTTATCTGCTTCCATGTTTTTCTTTTGTTTTTATTGTTTTGCATTTCGTTTTTCTCTTTTTTTTGCATGGAATAACTTCTTTTGTAATAACTATTGTAGTAATATTGTATTAATTAACTAGATCAATTTTCAATAAATAAATAACAAAAATAAAAATATTATGCATTATTCATTACACAGAAGTTAAAGTATTATTTAAAGTATTTTATAAAATAAAGTAAAAGTACAAAATATTTTTTTGAGCTATTTATAAATTTTAAGCTTTATTTAAGACTAAATATAAAACTAAATCCTTGAGTTGGAAAATTTGAGAGGAAATTTTTGCTAGCTGTACAAAGTTATGTATACATGAAACCTGTTAAAATTCTTTTTGATGTCGAAAATACTTGGTACAGGTAGGTACTAGGTACAGACAGTTGAGAAATTTGAGCTGCTTTTAACATCTTTCTTCTTTAAACCACGCTATATGTTTTTGTGTATAAATTGTTCAATCACCCTGTATATAAATTATAGATGGCCAGTATCTAGCAGTTTTCAGTAGTAACCTGTATTTGTAGAGAGTCTTTCATTTTTTTTGTATCGTATATTTTTATATTGAATATTTAGCTTTGGTTTAATTTTCTAATATTATTTATTTTATTTATAAATTGTACGAATTGTAAGTTTTTCTAATAAGGTCAAAGTCATGTTTACGCCCTTATTAGGACTAAATTGAACTAAGTTTTTTCATTTTACATGCTTTCCATATATATGTAAATGGGAAAGCACATAAGGTATATAGATATATATGTGTAATTGTAACATAAGAAAATGAGAGAAATAAATTTCTAAAGAGATGGAAAAGTTGTCACAACATTTAGCCATTTTTAAAATTTAGTTATATACCGGCAATTACAATAATTTTCCTTTACAATGATGAATTATCCGCAGAGTGTTTGAGTTTTTTTGGGCTATTTAAAGAGAGACACTTTATTACCGGCACCAGTTGTTTTCCGACTATTGAAATGTAACAAAAGTAAGTGTTTGTAGTTATCTTAAGCATTTATGATTAAGAAATATTTAAAAACGGTTTGAAGCTATTGGTTTTATTTTATTTAAAATGGGACATGAATAACAAGCGAGGAAATTGGAAAAAATATTGCGTTTAAAGAAAGAAGAAATTTGTCAAATCGGGAAATAGCGCCGAGACTTGGAAGACACCCATCAACCATTGATTCTTTGATCAAAAATTCCGAGAACTATGGCAAACAGTGGAAAGGAAGAACGGCAATGGCTACAACAGAGTGTCGATCAATTTTGAGGGAATCTTCGAATTCTACAGCAACTGCTCGGGAAATAGCACTGGAGGTAGAGATTTCAGCTAGTGTTCGAACTGTTCGCAGCATTATTCAACGCTGTCCTCGTCTACGTAGAAAGAAATTAAAAAAGAAACCGGCATTACAGAAACGTCACAAAAACGCTAAATTAAATTTTTGTTAAAAAATGATCAAGGACGGTTTTAATTGAAAAAAAAAATGGTTTTTCAGACGAAAAAAATTTAATCTGGATGGTCCTGATGGATATAGACTCTATATAAGGAAGGAGGAGAAATATTTATCCAGACGTCATAGTGCTCTGGGTGCTGTCATGGTATGGGAAACCATTTCCTATAGGGGAGTTATTGATCTGGTTGTTGTGGATGGTCGGCAGGACTCAAGGAAGTACTCGTACAATTGAGCTACTTCGATAAGAAAAAATTAAAATAGATATGATCTTCGATGGCGTTCATATTGCAAGACTAGTAAAAACTTGGTTCCAGGACAATGACATTCATATATTGGAATGGCCCGCATTGTCTCCACACCTAAACATAATTGAAAATCTCTGGGGATGGATATCTCTTCGAATTTACATCGGTGGAAAACAGTTCAATAGTAGAAACGTTAATTTTAGAATTGAAAAAAGCTTGGGATGAGATTCTATTAAGTGTTTTACAAGGCATGTATAATTCGATGAGAAAAAGATGTGTTAGTATTGTAAGAAATAATGGAGGGTCATATTGATTATTAATTATTAAAAATCTTTCTTATTTAATTTTGCTTATCGATTTTATTCGCCCTGCCGGTAATCAAGTGTCCCTCTTTAAATAGCCCACAAATTGAAAATGATTTCTCAGAACTGCATTGTTAGAAAAATTCAAACTTTTTAAAAATAACTTCTTGAGAGCATGTCAGATAGACTTTTCCTTTTGTGGATAATTAAATTAAAAAAAAAATATTTACAATTTTGAGAGTATTTTTATTGAATTGAACCAAATGGTAATTTTATTGTGAAATGGACTATATATGTACCTACAAATGGAATGCTGAATATCGCCGGACTATCAACGAACAGTTCTAATTATGAAAAATTCAAAGGAGTTCAAAAACGGGCATGTGTAGAAAGGGTAACAATAGTCGGCTGCATGAAGCCTATAAAGGATGCCAATGGCATGCTATTGCTTAAAGTAAAATTCAAGTTTAATTAAGACGAAAAAACAATGAGGATCATAATTTCTTATCCTTGATGGTAGGTCACTAAGCCTTTGGTCTCTCAACGAGAGGATGTGGGTATATCATTATTTTGGTTGAATTATATGACCAACGACAATGTGTGAATTATATAATTCGACAAGCAACAATAAAAACAACGTTGCCTCAAGTTCTCTCTTCATAATAAGGAGAACATAGAGCAACCAAGGTTTTCCACATTTTTTACCAGCAGTGTCATACTGTAATGCAATTTAAGAAGGTTCGATTTTGAATTTTCGTTTTGACGTCACCAACAGCAAGTATGCCGCCTTGAGGTCCACTCGCACGGTACGTATTGAACTAGTTGGATTTCCTCGGAATCCTTACAACTCTTGCAGAAATCGTTCGCTGTTATTGCCGCAGTCTACTAGCATGGTTTCCTATGGTCCTTGTTGTCCCTTACTAGATTTCTGATGTGTATTTTGCTCTCAGTAAGGAGTTTTTTAATTGGCTTGGTAGCTCACTTGGTAAGCGCGATGACTACCATCCGAATAGTCGAGGGCTCGAATTATACTTTTTCCTTCTATACCTACATAGTTTCCCTTTGACTTAGTACAATGGATCGCTTTGGCAGTTTTCGTTACCCTGCCATAAAAAAGGAGTTTCTTTGTTCTTTCCTGCTGTAGGCTGCATCACCATACGGTAGATGTTTCTTTTGAGCTCGATGGATGAGAATCCTAAGACTCTCTAGAACTATACATTATACGAGGACCATTGTGTACCCTCTATTAGTCATTACTCATAAATCCTAGTCGGATGCTCTGACAAAGTTTAGAGTTCGTTCATTTATGAGGTGGTGTGGGAGTGACTGGTTGCGGTGAGCCAAGGTATCTGCATCGCTTACCAGAGAAGCACCCAATAGTGACAGAGAAAATTAGTTACAGTTTCAATTTCCTTTCCATGTCCCATCCTATGTATGTATATTACCTCTGATAAAAAAGGGTGCAGCAACAATTGAAACGAGGCTTCTCAGAGTTCCCTTGTTAAGCCCTAGTAGCTTTTTCGTTGGGTTAGGTTTTCACGGACAGATCTTTTGTAGTTCTACACGTAGGGTTATTTGACCAAAGACGACAAGGAAAGCCTCCGAGAATTCGGCAAGAGGAGTGAGCTCATCCGCTTTATCGTTTGCGCTTAAATTGCTGTGGCCTAGTGCCTACAGAAGGGGTACCTCATTACACCGAGAAAAACAATTCAGCGTGGTTTTATCCTCTAGTATACCAGTTTACATATTGCAAAGAGATGTTACAAGACTTTGATCTACCGGAGAGTTACATTTTCCCTAGCAATCATCCCTTTTAACGGCCCGCTCGGGATTATCACATACGAGAGCATTTTCACCTTGTAAAGCTATTTATTTCAGAGCCCTTTTTGGGTAGTTCATCAGTGGTTTTATTGTGGTAAACATATAGGGTAATTCTAGGAGAGATGGGACAGGAGGTGAGATGGGACAGCTTAATTTCTCTTAACTTGCAACTTGTCGAAACACGAAACAACATGCATTGTCTAATGCTCCACTGAACTGATGATTGTCAGTCGTTAATGAGTGCTTCTGCTATGCGGTTTAGTTCTTATCCCTTGTGAAAGTTTTTAATATCTAGAAAGTAAAACCTTACAATTTCTAAGAATCCATAAAAATCTAAGTGACAAATATTTGTTGAAGAAATTGACGACTGGAACACATATAAGTAATGCTGCTTGATATTTTGTGTTTGATAAACAAAGTCAGTTAGAGATTAACATTCTAAAAATATTATGTGTTTTATGAAGTAACTTGAAATGGAGAGATGGGGCATTTTTCCAAGGGAGAGATGGGACAACTTGTTTCTTAAAATTTTCTTTTATTAAAGTTTTCAGTTCTTTGTATTTAAGAAAATAACTAACTTTTCGACTTCAGATTATACTCTTGTTCTATAAGCACTTAATTAATATAGGTTTTACGGTAGCAATGCCGACAAAGTAATTTGCAAAGTAGTTTTAGTTTGTAAGATATTTTTGTCAAAAGTTATTCGGACTTAAAAAATAACGTACCATCCCACCTCGAATTACCCTACCTACCTACTGTCATTCTTGTCAACCAAATGAAATTAAAAATAAGGGAGACAATGCCATTTTTTGGGTAGGTAGCTACCTACCTAACTGAGTTTGGTATCCTGAACTTTATATTAGTCTTGCTGAAGCCGATGAGAATTTCGATTGCCCTTAAATTTAAATTTGAGATTCGTTTTTCCACCGCATTGTATAATCTAACTGTTCTGAATTTTGGACAAAACATTTAAGTTAATTTTTGCACCTTGATCATTATAAATTTATTTTTAAATATTATGTATATATGTACCTACACCTTATTATGATACAAATAATGTGGCCGGTATCAGAATCGGGAGTCCCAAACAAGGTCCAAACACAAACTGTGTAATGTCTCTCGAATTTGACTGAAATAGCGAGGATTTCTTTATTATTTATCCCCATCCCTCCATTTATTGTTTTTTTTTTAAATATAGTTTTATAAATAAATGTTAATTCTAAACGCATCCAGTATCAATTAAAAAAAAAAAAAAGAACATACGAGCAACTCACTCAAAAGCAACGAAATGACTCAAAAAGTTACTCAAAAGTTCTATAAAGCTTCCATTTTTACTTCGAGGAGCGAGCAGCATACATACGTTTTCATAGTAAGCAAACAACTACCACAATTTTGTCTGTATGACGAACATAAATTTTAAGTTCCCGCCCTTTTGTAAACAAACAAGTTTCAACCGGCAGCATTTACTTTTCCCTTCCTTCAAATGAACCGCTCCAGGTAAACGATAGCCTTCAAACCCACTCTGTCGTATACATTTTCCAGTCCCCGCAAGTCCAAAGTAGATTTAATTTTAGCTACAACCCACATCGGAAGTACTCAATACTAACTCAGAACAAAGCTAACTACATGCGCATAATATTTCTCTTACCTGTAACCACAATCTTATGTTGGGCGGGACTTATTTATTTAAGCTTGATTAAATTCAGGTGGGTATCATGTTACCTGAATTTGTGTAGGTATAGGAAGAGAATTTAATTTTTTTCCGTTGGAAAGAGGTAGCAATTTATTTTCCCACCTTCCCTTCAACGTTCTTATTAGAAGTGAAAATTTGTGGGCGTGTCTTGTTTGTGCTTTCCTAATTTAGGGAAGCGTTTGTGATGAACTAACCGTTCTTCTCCCTTGTCCCTTTCTGCACACTAATTTAACACTTCAAGCAGAGTTATGAATTTTAAGGGCATCCATTTTACTCTATACATGTACATAGCTATTGTGTTTGTAGTGGAATGTTATATATTCATAATTTGCTTGGATTTGTGTTAGGTTCGTAGTAGAGGTAGAATATGCTTTTCTATTGCTCGAATAAGAATTAAGGGAACTTCTACCTTGGCAACTGCAGAAGCTCACCTTTGATTGTTTAAGTTGAACTACTCTATACACTGCTCCTGCTACTGCTGCTACTACCTACCCCTCCGACTATTTCAAGTGTCAAATTGCTCGGTTGAGGTGAGCGTGTAAGTTCAATCAAAATGGCAGGTAAATGGCAGCTAAGGACTGAAAAAGACTAAAATTAACGAGGCTCCCAGAAGTGTAATTAGATTACATGCCTCTGCGGAGATTGGAGCACTTTGTGGATATTAATCGTTCCACGCGCAGCAATGGTTCTCTGTACAATTGGTAGCTGCTGCGGTTCATTTGGATTGTTGCGGCGGCAGTATAGTGGGGTGTTAATATTGATGCGAGAATGGGGGTTGAAGAAATGTTGGTGATTCTACTTTGTGCTTGTTCTTTGAACCAGGTAAAAGGGATGTAGATGCGGTGGAGGAGGAGGATGAAGGCAGAATTTGGACTATTATTGATTAGAAATTTTATCATAATATACCTAGGTACATACGCGAAAAGTCAATTTGTAATGAGCCAGAATGTGGGCAAATTTAGGCACAGTATATACCTATGTATAGGTAGTGTAGGTAGGTTCTTAATCAATTTGAAAACTAAACCAGCAAGAAAAGTCGCTTTCTTGATATTTCCGTCGGTAAAATTAGAGGTGAGAAATTTTGTAAGAAATTAAAATTTTACAATATGCAATGGAAATTTTGTTTAATGATTAAACCGATAGTTAGGTAGTAATTTATGTAGGTACCTACCTTACCTACATAAATTTAGAGAACGAATAATTTCGTCTTACCTTTGGAATATCCTGATTTAGGCTCGTTAGACAAATTACAAATAGGCAAATGGAGAAAAAATGAAGCAAAATGATGCGGACGTGATGGGATATTACTAATATCACTATTAAAAATACGGATATAAAGCAACATATCGGAAAAGTTCGGAGCGATCCAAATGAAGTCGGATATTCTAAAAAAGATGCTCTATTGCGTTTCCAGAATCTATTCAGGAGCATTAGTCTTTCTGTATTATATTGTCTCTACAAAATTGTTTCAAGAGCACTCCTATATGGGAGGTCAAATCTAATGCTGATCTCTGCGGACATGCAAATGTAAAAAAGGTATGCAGACAGGAACGAAAAGCGTGTGCTCTATGCTTCCATAAGAGCGCTCTTTTATAGTTTTTTGGAGTGCTTCATTTCCTACTGGGAAGCGACTAGGTGCTAGGTATATGTTGTATGTGTACAAACATATGAGAATTATGTATTTCGTTCTAAAGTGTTTTAGCATTTCGCCTTAAGGTCGATGCACACGAGCCGGCACAGACAGACAAAATATTTTTCTATTAAAACAAGTTAGCTAATTCACATCAATCTGCACCGGCAGATACACCGGCACAAAACGGACACTGCATTGCCGGTCGCTGTCGGTGACTAGAAACCACACCGGAATTTGTCGGTTGCCGGTCTAATTCCGAAGTGCAACATGGAATCACTTTTCTATAGTTTTCGCGCGATACCTGTGCTTAATTGATAGTTTTCTTTCCGTTTTTTGTCGTTATACGGTCAACGAAAATGCCGGTACCGGTCGATGCCCGTCTGTGCCGGTTCGTGCTGTGCCGGTAAGTATGCATCGACCTTGATGGGGAATCAATCAATCAGAGACATTCTTGCGCATTTGAAATATATTTTTGTCCTTAATGTGTGGTCCTAACTTCCCTGTTAGGATTTGTGGTAGGGTAGATTTAACACTCAGGCTTTTTATTTTGGCCTTGATTTCACAATTGTCTTGGTTTTGTCTTCTTTTGTTACATATATTGATTAAAAACTTTAATGTTTGATTTGTTTTTGTTGGTTATTACAGGTTCGCGCGCGACACTAAGCTGTTTCCGTGACGGTTATTTAGGATGGTGAGACGGGAAATTGGGATGGGTGCGGTTGAGGAGGATGAGGAGCTCTGGAGCTTGGACCAGGTATCCTTGTGGGGGTCTTCCTTCTCTAGGCAGTTCTATCCTCGATGGTGGGTACCTTTGCTGCAAAAGAAAGTAAATCTTTCGCCAGTATAGTAAATGCCCCTACTCTCAGGGTCAACAAGTTGAAGAGGTGAGATATACCTGAATTCTGCAGGTGGAGTGTGTGCAGGCAGGTTGAAGATGAGAGGGTTTGGATGATGAGGAAGTTTTTTCATTTGATGTTGGGCTTAGAGGGGAATCAATCAAGCACGTTTCATGTTTAAAACTTTATAGGTATACCTACCTACAGCACATAAACTACGCTTCTGGTGAAAATAATTCTAAAGACTATTTATATGTATGTAAAACTGTTTGCTTTTAGGAAAGTGAAAGTTGTTGTGAGTATTACAACAAAATTATGTATGAATTGTTTCTGCATTATACAACTTCTACCCAAATCGCTGAGAAGTGAGAGTAGAGTCTTCCCTTAAAGGAGGGAGCGTTTAGGCCTGTTTTGATTTGAATTGCAAATAATCATACACTCAAGCATAATAAATAAAGCAGAGTAGATATCCTTCGAATTGCAATGAAAGCTTTTCATTTCTTCTCTTTTCGCTTCTGAACAAATTTTCAAAATTAGAGATTGAACAATTTAGGTTAAAAATATACAATTGATGTTAGATGAAATGAAATGGAGTTATTATAATTAAATTCACAAGTTGAATTTACCATTCATTTAATTTGCCATTAATTAATAAATCAAATTCTCAATCAATCAAATTTAACACAGGATGGGGATTGTTGCCGACCCTATATGTAGGGTATGCGGAGAGGAAACAGAGACAGTGACTCACTTACTTTGTCACTGTCCAGCTCTCTCGCGTTACAGATTTCTTGGATCACACCCCCTGGACGAGCTGCATGAAGCTGGAATGGAGGGCTGGAAGCCATTATTTAATTTCGTATGTGCGTCCGGTTTGGACCTATGAGCAATTCCTCATAAGTGTGGAGGGTAAAAAATGGGTCTATTATGGTCTACGTTCCAGAGCCCCCGCAAGTGGCGTCAATTTCAACTTTCAATCAATTAAATCAAATTCATGATCTGCAGCGGAAAGCTCATCTCTTTCCTTTAAGAAAGACCTCTGAACTAAAGCTGTGCTCTAATTTTTCAGACATTGTGTAGATTTTAGGAAAGTAAACATTCTGACCTATAAATAGATGTAAGAATTACAATTACCTGAATCCTGGTTTATTCGGTATAAGGTTTTTAACATGAAATGGGCTTGATTCCCCACAAAAGGTGTAATGCTAAAAAGTTTTCAAACGACACGTTTCTCATACATACATATATAAGCAATATATTTTCGAAGGATTTTCATACAGTTGTCAGTAGTAGATATAAATATGGGGATTCTACGTCAAACATTTTCATACAAAATTCAAAAAGAAATGCAAAAATCATAAGTTGATAAATTTGTATACCTATGGACGAAAATTGCAGAGGAGCCACTAATATAAATGTGGCGATTCTGGTCAATGGGAAAAAAATTGAATGGGGTGATAAAAGAGTTTGTTTTGGTTCTTTGATATGTGAAATATTTTTTATGGGAATTTTTACTACTACTGAGTGATGATAATGAGTTTCTTTGGGTATATGGATATTGAGGTCAATGCATGAGGTGATCGAAAAATATCCTTGAGTAAGGTTAGTTATATGTTCGAGTGGAAATAATTTCTTTGATTTGACTTTGCGTGAGAAAGGAAATTAGCGGATATGAATGTTTGATGAAGGAACTACGGGGGAAGCAATAAAAGCATATTATTAATAAATTTCTTAAGCGTGAGAATATAAGAAATTTTGTCAAGCACTTTTTAGCCTTATCTGACTTTTGAATAATATAAAAGAATTGATGCAGTTCGAATTTTAAGTTCGATTTCGAGACACTTTGCAAGGCGAGACGGCTATCTACATAGGTAATATGCAAAATAATTATTTATAAGTGTAGCTAAAGTGTGGAAATATATAAGTTTTGTTCACATAAAATCTTTACAAGAAAAGGAAAGTAAAACCAAGATTGCTCATTTTTTAGTTTAAAATATAAAAAATATAGTAGCAAGCAAGTATAGCGATGGAAATATTTACCAAGTTCAGGTTATTCATAAACAGCCGTACTCGCGTGAAAATATTGTGATGTATGTATGCAAAATTGAAATTCATCTAAGCGAATGAAAGTATCATCTAATAATCATAACATTAAAGCTGCTGAACCTATAAACAATTAAATACTGTTTCAATGAAAAACTCTAAACTTTAATTTATGATCGTATAAATTTTTTTAATGTGTTAAGAAAATGTATACCTACTTAATGTGTTAGCAGATTTGATAAAAAAACATAGTGACTCCTATAAATTTATATAAATTTATAAATCTTACGTTATTTGGTAAACATAAAAATATATTTCAATCCAAAATGTAAATGCATGCGACAAATGGCTCAGGAAACTCTATGCAAAATGGATAAATTTCATAAAATTTACTTCATCTTTCACTAAAATTTAAAAAATTGTTTTTCTCAAAAACTTGATTTTTGACATTGTGAGTAGGATTTCACATAAAGGACTAGACTAACAGTCTTGACGCTTAACACGCTTATCTTAACTGGTACTTTCTACAACTTTTATCATAGGAATTTTTTGTTCTCACGTTATCTAATTTTTTACTTAAAAACTTCTTTCTTTTTATAGTCAAAATATTCAAAAAATTTTATAAAGTTGAAATTAATGCGGTTATCCAAAAACTCTTGTGAAAAATGTTAGCTAATTTTGTAAACAATTGAACAGTTCTTGTCCCAAACTTGTAAGACAAATTGTTTTTAAAATATGAAAATCTTCAAAATGTGATTAAAAATATGTGAGCAATATGTATTTTTCAGGTCTTGAAACCAAGAAAATTTAATTTCCTTATAAAAAATTTTCTGTGACCTTTTAAAAAGAGAACATTTTCAATTCAAAAGATTCAATCAAACCGGATATTTACGCCTTCTGCTAATAAGGAATAGATTTTTATATATGTAATCTTAGGTTGCAGTTAAAGTTAATAAAATTTGCTGAAAATAACCAAAAAGACATGTCTAAGGACATGGAGCTTCAGCAGACAAACTAATTGTATTCACATATGTGTTCTAATTCTTACCTAGGAGGATAGATAAAAATTAGAATTTCCATAAGTATATAAAATAAAATAATAAAAATAAAAACTGTTTTTTTTCTAAGGCCAACATCAATTTTCATCTCCTCCATAATCACAGATTTCATCACTAAAACTTCACTCACTCTCAAACGCTTTCAAATAATATTAAATTCATCAGATCAAAACAAGAAAAATCACTGCAGTAATTAAAAGATAACATAAAAATGCAATCTTTATATTCTTAATTAACACAAATAAGTAATCGAGTAAATTTTACACAAAATTCAAATATTCATCTACGGTAGAAATACTAAAGAAGATGCCATTCAAAATGTCAATTTTATATGAAACTGTCAGCTGCTTAGCTATTTACCGATTGCTTTTCCTTCTGAATTGTAGATGGTGGTAAGAAAGTTTGATTTATAAATTGACAGGTCGATGACACTTAGTTGATAAATGCGATCGAAAAATACAGCGCAATAGTTTTGGTCTGTGTAAAATTCTTATAATTGCCTTTCAACTATTAAAAGTTAATTACCTACTTATAATTAAGCAAAGTAAACAGTACTCTATTACAGTTCTTATAAAATGAGAGTAGGTATAGAGTACCTTGTGGGGCCCTTTCATTCCGGACGGTACAATCGAGAGTTACAAAAAAAAAACCGCTGGAATCAAATACTTGGAAATATACTTTGAAATACTGTGCTTATTAGGTATAAAAAGAAATTAGCTAGTTAGGGAAAAAATTTGTATATTAAAAAAAAAACACAATTTTCTCATTAGTCTATAAAGCAAGTGGTACAGAGAGGATCTTCTAAGAAAACAAATTGTCGTTCTAGTAATATTTAAAAAATTAACTAAAAGAAATGAAAGGAAACAAATTGTTAATATTGTTTTTTAAAATAAAATATTTTGCCTTTCCTCTTCCTTCTTATTATCTAATTTTAGAGTTCACGGATAGATCACATACGGCACCAAGGAGCCGATTATAACATCAACAATTAGAGATATATTGTTCTGTTATATCAGAAGAGTACGAATTTCTTTTTACCCCAATCGATACTATTGGGCCCCTGCTTTCCGCTGTTTTTAAACGTCCTGAACCAGGGCCAAGCCTTTCGAAGTTCTAGAACTGCTCGTGGCCCCAACCAATACTATTGGCCCCCTGTTTGCCGGTGTTCTTGAACATTCAGGAACCAGGACCAGCCGATAACATCGATTTTCTGCTTGTAATATCCGGTGTTCTCAAATATCCAAGAATCAGGACAAACAGACACCATAGACGCCCTGATTGTCATAGCGATCTCATATAACCACCTGTCAACAAGTCAGGTCTAACGACCTTTCTTTGGTTTTATTCTCAAAAAAGTTTTTCATTGGAAGGCTACCCACCAGCAAGAAACTGGTTATACCCTCAAGAAAGCTAATCAGCAGGAGGCTACCATGCATGCCATGAAGAAACTGATTATAACTTCCAAATATCCTCAAGAAAGCAGTTCAACAGGAGTCTGCCAGCCCCGAGAAACTGGTTATAACCTCTAAAACCTAAGCAAATATTCTTCAAAGAATATTTAAAATGTTGCTTATCACAAAATTTTTAATATCTTATCGGATTATGGAAAAAATTATTCTAGAACAAGGTGTCCCTTCAGTGGATTCCTGGTCATACGGGGATCATGGGAAATGAAAGCCCTGGCCTTGTAACCAGGTCTGGCTCTGGTTCTTCGTTCCTTGGCCCGGAATCTGGTGTAGGCGATGCCACTTCGGTGATCAAATTTCTCATCAAAGTGGATGTTCACATAAACCATCAGCAGTAATAAGCAGACCTTAGCACTTGCAGGTATATACAAAACTTTTCTTGATGGGCCTAATAGGAATTTCTCTGAATTTCTCTTGGGGCTTAGACGAAAATAATGCAGAGCTCACAATTTTCAGCTCGCTTCACGATCATCGAACAAGGACAGCTCTGGGCGTCTGTTCCTGCCTCGAAGGAGTGTCTAATGCAACCGAATGCTTTCTGTGTGCTTGTCTGGCTGTTGCCTGGAGCTGGCTGCATACGCTTGAGCTGCTCTCCTATCTCTGAATGAGCTGAATACTTTACCTCACCTAAACCTAATGCGCTCCATTAAGAGGACAGAAAGATTTGGTGCTTTTAGCAGGTTAGCCCGATGGGCCACCTTGGTCTCCATGCTTGGAGCCTTTCGTCCCCTGCCTATAAAAAAAAAATTGTCACCAACTTTAATAAAAATTGGATGATTTTTTGTAAAAATATAATTTGGCAAGAAAATAAAATTTTTTTGTCTTTAAAAATTGAACTAAACATGAAGCCCGAGTGCAATGGGAATGAGAATGGGAGATTTAACACTTGAATTTATAGTTTTTTTAACAGGATGAATAATGAATTTTTAATTTTAATTAAATTGGCTGTGTTATTTTCATAACTAGGTCATCTCTTACCTGAGTATGCACTTGAGTATGACATGAACTAGGATTTGTAGTTTCAATCGCTTCGTAGATGGATCTGTACAAATCACCCCAATTGATGCAAGTTGGAAAAGAATCAAAATTTAAATACAAAAAAAAAGAACATTGTGCAGTGACTAAAATTTTTGTATTAAACTTTATTTCAGATGGAAATATGTAGGTTGATAATTTTTTTAGATAGTAATAATGATGGTTGGTATTTATATACGACTGAGGTTGAAATTGTGGCTTCTTAACATTAGCACCGAAGATATTTCGTTGAATTTTTAAAATCATAACTTTATTTGGTTTCCCATAAATGGTTGAGATAAGGCAATTTAAATCCCTTCTAGATAAAGGAATCTTTCGCGAGGAATCCCTGATACATTTGGTATATGTAAGAGTCTCATCTGATGCTCTTCCCAATATTATTTTGCAATTATATATGAATTTTATATTTAGCTTTATTAAAATGAAAGTTCATTACTGACAAATTACCACAACAACAACGTTCGTACCTACAAGTACAAAATTGGTGATATCAATGGCTTTTGTAAAGTACACACCAGCCAAGATCAAATCGGAAAAGTAAATTTAAGATATCTAATAAAAAAAGAAAATAATTAAAGTCGCAACTAAAATAAATGTTATAAATACAACAAAATTTGAAATAAACAAATCATATTACTTACTATGTAAAAAAAAAAATAAGTAAATAAAAAAAATGAAAAAAAAGTAAAGAAAAAATAATAATAAATGAGATGATCTATCCAAGAGAAAAAAAATTTGTAAAAAAACAAGAGATAGTAGGTATTGCACGTACGGGTCGTTATAAGATTCTTAAATATACTACTACTAAGTAATTTACAAAAACAACGTCTGAAAAAGTGTCGATCTTGTTAACCTGATAAAGAACTCCAGATTCGAATAGCTTGAATAGAATACTGAGATCTGAAAACGTAGAACAGTTGTAACCTCTTGTAAAACTAAAAGGATTAAACATGTTCCTAAAGTATACGAGCTGAGAGGTGTGTAGTACGTGAATAGGAAGAATAAGTAATGCTCTACGCTTTAGATATACACACTTCAATGGTGTAACATAGCAGTGTAAAATTCAGGTGAGACACATGATCGAATCTTCGCAGCCTTATACAATCCTTAATACAACATATATGTAATTTTCTGGAGTGTGAATCTAGCATCAGGAAAACATGGGAACCGTGGGTGAAATACTGTAACATTAGAGGAACAATCAGATGACAGCGTAGGTACCTTAGATGAAAGTATTCTAGCAGACAACCAAGGGCGGCGGAGACATGATAAATTTTTGATAACATTTGGTAACATTTCACGTTAACTACATAAAACCAGTCAAAAGAATAGAAGCAAGTGAACAGTAGGTACACTGTAAAAAACAGTAGGACTATTCCCTAAAATTTAGGGAATACTCCCTAAAATTTACGGGAAAAACCTACATTTTAGGGAATATTCCCTAATCTTATCGAAAAATACCTAATCTTTGTGGCAACAATTTGTGGAAATTTTTTACTACGTACCTACCAAAGGAAAAAGTGATACATTGTGACTTGGTCGGATATTTTACCACTTCCATCCAGTTGTTGCTATTCCAGTAACCAGGAAAAGCCAACTCATCCTCGTTAAAAATATATCATTGTCTATGATGTTTTTAACGTAAACTTATATTGTTACCTCAACGATTAGAGCTGCCTAGCATGAATTCTTCGCGTAAAAATTTAGAATAGATCATTCTCCTAAAATATTCTGAAACAATCTTAATGTTTTTATGCTGTGTTAGTCCTATCGAGATATATAATGCAAATCGTTGGTGAGAAATTCGAGTTCACATGATCCGACAATAAATTAATTGAATCTCTTTCCACAGTTTTCCCATTATAGGTATTTTGTATGTCATAACAACCTAAATTTTCCTACGAGTATGAAAAGATTTTGTAATATTATCAATCAGTCATAAATACCTGTCTTCTTCGTGGCAGCATCTAACTCAGATCTAATAGTACCTACCTATATACCTATTATGCTTTCTTATAAAGGTGCTTGGCTTGGGTATACAAAGACAATAGGTAATAGTCGGGAAGGCATTTGGTATCGACTCAGGTGTTTCTCAAGGATCCATATTAGGTCCATTCTTGTTCAGCATTGTTATTAATGTTTTTCCGATGGTAGTTATCTATATAGTTCATAATAATAATTAATATGTACCTATAATACAAACAAAGTTCAAATAAAAATTTCGCGACTTAATTGAAGACTGTATAGATACTTGCAAATTAAACGTAGGCCTAAATATATGCATGTAGCATCATTAACATTCTTACGTCTTTGTATAACATGATCAGGTGTGTTGACGAATCTGATTCTACTTCAATTTTGCTGTAACTGAATTAGATTGTAAGATTTTCTGTTTACTTTCACTTTATTAATATTATTATTTCCTTATATTAGTTACTATTTATCAATAATATAAATTTATGTCAAGTTCCTTTTCACTCCTAAATTTTTCATAATCAAATTTAATAAATAAATAAATTATTTTTGATGAATTTCTAATCAAAATAGAAAAAAAAAATTCTCACTCCTTATACCTATAACAAGCAACAAAATTAATTCAAAATATATTCAAAACATTAAAATCAAAACGATCTCTATGTCTCTCTATCTATCTAAACACAAAAGACAAAACACATTTTAAACATAAGTTTACAAGCACTTTTGATCAGCAAAAATAAAACCCAAAATTCAAAGAAAAAAAAAACAACCAATTATAACATAACCCTGCCATCAGTTAATTGTTTTTAAAAGACCTGAAAAACAAATCTGTTTATAGATATACCGGCGCGACAAAGTATCATCATCAGCCGCTTCTAACTAATATGATTCCATTCCGTTCAAATCGCAACTATAGATAAATTACAAAAGCTTCTACTACTGTTAACTAATGCCATTCAGATGCAAATTAAATCCAGATTTATCACTTTGGTGGCTGCGAATAAAACCGAAAATCCATTCTAATTTAGCAACAGACAAAAATTTTTATAATCCATTTAGCACAGCATGACAAAGGTGTGAGTCCAGTGACTTCAGGTATGCGCCCAAATTTCCAACCGAGGTGGGTATATTTCTACTGAAAAAAAGCAAATCAAAATCAGCACACAATAAAGAAGTAACACCACGCCATCTAAATACGACTATGTATGTAAGGGTGGATTCATACTATACACTGAAATAGTGTTATCGCAACAGCTGATATCGGTCACATATATGCGGATATATATACCAAGTCTCAACACAGATGGTTATATATTCGTATATACATTGAAATGAAGAATAACTTAAGTGGGTGCGACCCTATAATAGCAGGAAAATTTTTAACCCGCTATTCAATATTGGCTTGTAGTCGGCGCTCAGCCAACCCAGCTCACTTTGCCCACAAATAAACATCAAAACATGAACAAATGAGCTCAACACATTCCTCTCCAATGGGAAATACTTTTGCTGTGAAACCTAAATCTAATATTACGACCACTGGCTCCATCTCTTTCATATCACGAGTTTTATAATATTAGTGCGTTCAAAATTTTTATACGCTAAGGAGAAAGAGAGAGAGAGAGAGATCATATCTCTCTGAATCTGAATGTGATTGGTCAGGAAAGTTTCATGATTTCACCACTGGGATTAACAAAGAAGAAAAAAAATAACAAGAAATTCTTAAGCGTGCCCCCAACTTGAAGAGAGAAGCAATTACCGCCTAAAGGTGCCGCCACAAGAGGCTGACTACTTACCTTACTGACCGCTGCTGGATGCAAAAAAAAAAAGCATTAATGCTTTAGTGTTAGGCGTTCTTCGGCTAAAACCGGCTTTAATTCACCTACCAAAAAGGTGTTAGGAGGGACAGGTACGAGCACTCAATCGAACATTTAAAAATTGGTGCAACGAGAGTGAGCCCCCTTCCTTGGAGAGGACGTAATATTTGCCACCGGTGGAACTGGAAGTAGGCAGGCCAGGCTTTTGTGTGAGTTTTCTTTCGTTGATATAACCGTGAGTGCGCGGTTGTTTTTTGTAGTTTGCTTTTTTGTTTTGTATTCCATGCTTAGGGGAGAATAGAGTTGCGCTAATGCTATCCAAACGATATATAGCTTCTTCTTCTTCTTCTTCTTCTTTTACGTTTTCTTTCACCTATAAGCTACACCTGAGCGCATTTTTAAGGCACCGTTCACCGCGGTATTCCCCGGTCTCACATCATACATTCAACCGACGTTTGCGTCTGAGATCAGTCAGTTCGCTCTTTAGTTTAGTTCGATTCAGTGGGCTTTTGCTCATTTCATTATTTTCACGGTAATTTTTTTCGTTACTGATGGTTACCTGTTTGTTTTTGTTTGTGTTTTTTTTTGTTCGTAGGTAATTGCATCTTGCTCTTTCTAACTACGAATTTTAGTGTTTTCTTTTTCTAATCGTGCGGTGGTTGAATCATTGCTTTTTGCTACTTTTCAAGCTACCGTTGTCGTCGTCGTTGTTGAAGTCGTCGTCGGTTGTCGTGATCGTGATACTGGTTGCGTTGGATTTTATTGTTTAGGCTGCCATCTCTTGGCGTGTGAGTTGTATTGTGTGTTAGATCTGTTAGCTCCTCCGCATATTACTACATATATTATAGATGCATAGATACTATTTCTTATACTTTTGTGGAAAGTTCTGTTTCTGTTTGTATATATTTATTTATTTTTTATTCTTAGTTTATGTTGCTGTTTTCCTTTTTCCCTCTCTCTCTCTCTCTCTTTCTCTCTCTCTCTCTATTTCTCTTTCTCTTTCCCCGTTTTGTGTACCAAAATTTTCTTTTTGTTGAATTGAGAAAATGTTATGTGAAGGTGGCTGGTTAAGCTTCAACTTCTTCTTTTAAGTTTTTAAAACTGTATAGAGGAGGTATAAAGGTATAAGAGAAGAATCTCCATACAATACCGCAACTTAAACTCAACTCCAGTGAATTTGATTTTTATGTTTGTGTGTAAAAACGCTCTGTTTTCTGACCGCACGGATTCAGTTAATGTGCAGCCTTTAAGGCTACTCGTACGGCTTCTTGTTTCCGTTTTTCAATCGAACTTTAGTCGAACGTCTAGTGGTTACGTGTGTGCATCGGTCTTTTTTAAAACTATATTATGACATCGACAACGACGACTACGGCGACGGCAATGACGATAATGATAATGTTAATGATGATAATAAAAATGAATTTTTTTCTTATTTAACAAATAATAAAAAAAAAATTATGAATTTTTTTTCTAGTTGTCGCTGTTGTTAATTTGTTTAAACATCGATATAATAACTTTAGTATAAATTTATGGATATGAATTTAAAAAAATATATAAAGTTAACTTTTTCATAAATAAAATTAATGTCGGTCTACGTTATTTCATAGAAAGTGATAATGAATCTATACAAATTTTTTGTCAAAAACTTAAAACATTTCAAAAATGAAAATGTTAAAATGTTCAAGTTTTATATACACCTAAATTCGTACTTTTTTACATCTTGGGCGTTTTGCTACTCGACAGCAGTTCATCTAATTTTATAATAATCGCAGTTTTTTTTTAGTGAATTTCATAAACAGAGAAAACAAGAAGTATCGCTCTACTATTGTTGTTATTTTTTTCTAAACCTAATATAAAAAGATAACACAAAAAAAAATTAATAAATAATTATAAGAAAAAAAAAAAAAAAAAGAAAACTAGTGAAAGTGTATACCTATAAAAGTGTATTCATCGCCGGTATATAAATCCTAAATAAATAGTCTATTACCCTTATAATAGAAAATCGAAAAAATTTTGTGTTGTTGTTTTGTTTTATGTTTTGTCATGTTGATTGGATCAAATATTGGAAGTGAATTTGGACCATTGCCGAGCGCTCCGTGGAGCATGGAGCCACCTAGGCCACCTTTATCTGGTGGCGGTTCACATCAACCACCACAACCTCCATCATTACCGCTATCACCAACTGGTAAGTTTTTGAAAAAAGAATATAGAAAATGAAATATTACCTGTGAAAGTAACTATAGGTACCTAATGTAGGTAGATACTAAAGAAAAAAGAAAAATATTGCCGTCGGCTTTTATTGAATTTTTCTTGCCATCTTAAATATTTTGTATCTTTTTTAATCTGCTTTTATCTCCTTATATTAAACACTTTGATCATTCTCACTCTGCAACAATTGGAATAAATGTTACACTTAAGTCATATCAGTTAGTTTTTTTGGAATTTGTATTACGGATAAAGTGATAGGTACATAACTGCCTAATAAAAGAAAAATTCGTGGAAATCCCACAACAATTAATGAAAAAAAAGTCAAAATAGTTAAAAAGGGTGTAAAGACTATGAACATTATGTAAAATAACAATTCAGGCGAATGATTGAAAACTGACCATTTATATCAACAACAGGTTGTTTTAAGTATCTCGACGAATTTAAAGAACTAATTTTTTTTTGGGTTTTTTTTTTATATAATATTTAATAATGGAAGTCTTTTCCAGTTTGGTGCGAAAAATAATGTTTCTTAAACGAGCACCGTTTTCGGCTTCGTAAGAACCCGTTAGAAGTACATTTTGCATCACAGATGCGAAAGTTTCTAGCTATACTTATTGCTTTAATTTCGTATTGAATATGTTGGCATTTAGCTCCTGATTTGTCCGAGGTTTGCTTATGTAGATTTTGGTCTTCAAATAATCTCAAAGAAAAAAGTTTTGTGCCGTCAAACAGAGCTGGGTAAAAAAGTAAAAAAGCACTTAAATACTACTTCAAAGTACTTAAGTACTACTTAAAATACTTTTTCATTACTTAAGACTTATATTGTTCAAGACTTTTGAAATTCTCTACTTGGTCCATGAACATAAGTACCTACTTGCTTCTATTTACTTGTTCTTCAGATTTAGTTTTGTACTTAAGTACCAACACTTTTACTTAATTATTTCTGTGTGTATTAAGTCTATTAGTTACATATATAAGAAAATATCTAATCCTTCGCCAAATATAAAAGAGAATCTCTTGCGTAGTTTTTTATTGTGTTTTACTTAGTTTTGTTGTGCCATGCATTCACATAGAACAAAATTTAATAGAAAATGACATAATAAGCACAGAAAGTAATGAATTATGTACCTACCATTTTTAATGTTTATTACAACGATGATAGCATCATCATTGTAAACGATTGCACAATGAGAGTCTAACTACATTTGAGTTGCATTATCTGCAATTTTTAGAGGACAGAAGAGTGAACATAAGTACGCCAACTGACTATTCTATATCCTAAAATATGACACTAATTGTCATCCATTGTCAGCTCCTATGGATTGCTTCTTCTCTTTCATCACTATCATAAACTCTCCAAGAAGAAACGCACTAAGTGCTGGGAACTTTGAAAATGTTGCTTTATTAAAAACAAATAAAGAGTATTTTCAAAATAATTAAAATAATTAACTAAAATTTTTTTAAATGAATTCCGATAAAGTTTCTTAATTTATGTTTTTTGTATTATATTCTATAGAAGATGAGAAATGATAGTTTTTATGTAGAGCGCCCGTGGTTACTAAGTTAGAGTTTTTGATAGACTCATTCTAATGTTATATTAATACTAAATAAACTCTATAATCTTCATTATATTATTGCCAGCAGCGTATAAAGATTGTAAAAAAGTACTTTAAAAAATACTAATTACGTTTTAGTAATTTCAGTACTTAGTTACAAGTAATTACTCTTACTTACTTATGCTGAAGTACTCCAGGCCTTCGGTAATTGTAGTTGTATTTAAGTATACTTTTCGTTGGTCTTGCCCAGCTCTGCCGTCAAATCGGGTGACGGTGGAAGACATTGAATCTCCGTACCTTGTTTTTAAATTATTTGCTCACCAAACATCTCTCTTAAAAGCAGCAGTGTGGGCCTTGTACTGTGTGTAGTAGCACCATCTTGTTGACCTACTGCATAATTAGGATGCTGCCGATGAAATCTCATTTCAAAATACGCTGCAGTGTAGATCGGAATTGCCCTAATTGGGCAGAACATCTGTGAACAGACGTTCCTGGTTCATCCTCAACACTTTGCTTCAGGTTCCAGCTCCAGGTTTTGCTCTGATCGAGCTGATCTTGGTGTTCCGAATTTTGCTTGGTTAATAACGGAACCATGTTGCTGAAGTTTGTCAATCAATCTCTGAATTAAAACATTTCTAACGTTATAATATCAGCGGTATGCTCCTTGAACTTGATTAAATTACCACTGTTCAATGAACAAATCATAAATTTTAACGCTTGCTTAACAGTATATAATTTTCCAAAATAAATGTCCCGGATGTTCATTATAATCACTGAAAAATGAAAGAAGTTATGAAATTTTTAAAATCGTCCGGGACTTTCGGGACACTCTGTGTCTATTTATATATCTAATTTACGAGAAATTCAAATTTATGAAAATATATAAATTTGTAGTTACAATTTTTTTGAGCCTTCTTTTCTTAGACATAGTTTTATCTTAACCATTAGGTAATTATTTCGTTTAAAACAAAAACTTTTTCGTTTAAATTAAAAACCTTCTGTTTTAGTTTCTTTGAGTTGTGCGGGTCTCAGGATATCCAGAGACCAGAATAGAAAATATGAAGTATGAGAAAATTAAATGTTTTAACGGGACGTGGAAAAAAATAGTACTAGTTAGCCGCCCACTTTTATAAAAGAATTTTATTAGAAAATAATCCGATGATTTTTATAAACGTCAACGTTGCCAAGTTAGCTGACATTGGTATATTTTTATACATATACCTAGAAAGTTTTTGTATAAATTAAACAGATTAATTTTGATTTGTAAATATATTTATGTAATGAAAATTAATACAAATAATAGTCTTAACAAAACCTCTTTAATAGAAAAAACAAAATTAACAACAACATTTCAGTCTTCGACTTTTATATATTCATTTTTGAAAAGAATATGTTCAGCAATTTTCTTTGTTTTAATTAGTCGTATCACCCGAACTAAAATTTAATTTTATGCTAAATGTAAGGACAAAGGCTAAGTCCATAGATGGACGAAATTGAGTATAGTATTGCTATATATACAAAAGTTTGATTTTGACTATTAACTGAAATTTTTTATATGTTAATACTTGTTTTCATTTTAAACATGGGTGAAATTAGGCAACTCCCGTGTAGTGTTGCCATAGAAACATTTTGGTTTTTAATGTATATTGTAAATATACTGTTGGGAATGTCTTGAGTTACTAATATAGTGGACTGGAATTTTGCCGAAAAACAATTTATTGAAAATAATGCAGTGGAGGGGGGGGGGAGAAAAGTTTATCTTCAGCTGAAGTAATAGACATATGTCGGAGCTGATAGCGAAAAGATAGATAATTTCCACAGAAACTAAAAACTCTTTATTATTTAGGTACATAAAAAAAGTCTTTGGTTTGAGTAGTCTCGGTTTAAACTGGAGTAACAATAACTTGAATGGTCGTCATTTGGCACTGACCCCTTTACTGGTGGTTATAAAAAACATAAAGCATACAAAATATGTGAGAAGTTAGGACAGATGTAGAAAAGAGGGTAACCAAGCTTAGGCATTCGAAAAATTGTTTTTTTTTCACATTAAAAATTTTTTATTTAATAATAATGAAAAATAAGCAAGTTTTTATCATAGAAGACCTGTTTTTTTAAAGAAAAATAATTATCTAGTGATGCTATATAAAATTTTAGGCACTGCTTCTTGAAAACAAAAATGTATTATCTCGATTTTTTTTTTTTTAAATCCCACCAGTTTGAAAAATGTATTTTTGAGAAAAACCTGTTAAGTTTTGCAGTATATTATTTAAATGCATTGCCACAAACAAATGTCTGTGAGGTGTGAATTCTTTGAATTGAGCATGGAGCAGGATGACGTTTGAATTGGAAAGAACCATAGAACTTTTTAAATTATCCACCAGAAAATCATTTTTTTTCGATTTAACAGTGTAATCCCCCCTTAGACTTCAGGTTGATGATGGGAAAAAACAGCATAATTCTTTAATAGTGTTGCCATATACGTTTTTGTTATTTCTCTACCCTAGGTGAAATTATAGGGAACACCTGGTATAATTGGGTAATGGATAGAAATAATGTTAATACAAAAGAAAGAAAAAATTAAATAAATACACATGTATAGAATCAGGAAAGATTTTGTTGCTTTTTGGTTATCCACTTCCCCTACTATCAGTCTGTCCGATTGTCTATCTATCTGCATATACATTTGTATCTATCTGCCTGCCCGACTATCCGCAGAATAACTTGAAAATGCATTAATAATATAAAATATAAGTTGATGTAAAAAATTTGGCAACTGTTTCATAATATTAACAAAAAAGTTTTGATTTCCCAATATATTTGAATAATGTTTGAAAATTCGTTTAATTACAATTTTGTACGCGACGGGCGTTTACATCATAATTACAGATCTTAGTTCGAAAGTTAAATTGGGCCATCCCTCGAAACTGAAAAAATCATAATTTATGAATATCGCTATAACTTACTGCATGCATCTATCTTATTCACATTGTATACTAAATAATTAGGAAAGAAGGTATAATTGTACCCTGAAAATATAAATATTCCACTCTTGTGAAAATTCACAAGATAAGCAGACCAATATGTCGGACATTAAAAATGGAATTTTAATCAACTTTAATAAAAATCTGCAAATTTAGATTTTTTTATGGCAACCCTATGCAAGAGTTGCCATATTTCGCTCATTTAAAAACTTAAGACTTCTATTATTAAAAAACTCTATGTATTATAGCTCAACGCTGTTTTAAGCAGTATCCAAATATGTACATATATAACAAAAATTAAAAAATGCAAAAAATCCTTTTAATATTATTAAAACGTCAGAAAATGAAAATTAATAAAATTAAATCGAAAGCACTTAGATTAGTAAAGTAAAACGCTGTTAAGAAATCTCTGCAAATAGGTTTTTAGTACTTGGTTTAATTTCTTCAAAAAGCAATCTTAAATATTATCTCCTCCTTTGTTTAAAATATCTTAATTTTTAGAGGTAAATTTTACTATTTCTTAATATTACGTTCTCATGCATACTTTTTTACTCTTACTTAGAATAAAAGAGATTACCATGTATTTTTAGGAAAACAAAAATTGAATTTTATAATAATAAAAGTTGATTAAAATTAATCAAAGAAACCTCTGATTCATGCAAATTGTCATTCTAGCGTTACTAGTATGTAGATGGCGCATAAAACCTCTGCCTATAGTTTTCACCGTTTTTTCCTCGTTTTTTTATACCCTAAATAAAATCTATAGACTATACTAAGTTTGTCATTCCGTTCGTAATGCACAGAAATAATGACGGTAGAGCAAAGTGGCTTCGACACCCACGCATAATATTAAAAGTTATTTTGATTTTTGCATCCGTGCGTGCGCACGACGAGATTTGAAATTTTGTTCGCAGACTTTAAAAAAAAAGTAAAATTAAGCCCGAAAATGAGACAAATTGGGCGAATTCTTCATGGGGTTGCCATACAAAAATTTCGTTTTCCACTAAATATTTGGACACTGCCTGAGAACGCTTTGACCTAGAGAGCTGAAATTTAGTAAATGGTGTTTCCATAGTAATAGCAAGTAAAATATCAAAAATGGATTAAATCGGGCAACTACCAAGAAGGGGTTGCCATATAACAATTTAAGTTTTTTATGGATACTGTGAAAACGATCAGTCCTAAACATTTTGATTGTACCAACAACTTTTTTAGAATACGAAATCCTATAAAATTGGTTATAATCATTTTTTTTGTCCGACGAACCGACACTGCAAAAATAAAAATTGCTCAAATGGGTGACCATACGAAATTTCATCAGGGTATCATAAGAATTGCAAGGGCAACCAATAATGGAAAGAAAAATATTTGAATTATAATAACGAATAAGAAAAGAATCATAAATAAATTAACAAACCGTTGATTATATTAATTATATTAATATCCGATAGGTGCCACTACTATCTCAATCTTTGAATTGTGGATTTGATAAAAAGTTCTTTTGCAGGAAATATGTTTTTTATACTCTGCCCTACAGTATCATCCCTATAGGACTACCTACTTTTTCTCTTTTTCTCTTTTTCATTAGTTCGATATAAGAACTTCTCACTCCTTTTTCAGCCAAATTTTTAAAGAAATTTTCTAAATTTATTACATATAATTCAAAATAAAATGACCTCAGTGTTATCGTTCTTTATACTCATACCGAATAGCAATTTTTGATGTGATCTGTATTAATCTTATGCCATTAATTGTGGATCAAGCAAAATTAACTGTAGTAAATTGTAAGACACATGAAATGAAGGAACGGTGACAACAAAAATTTTAGGTAGCACAATTTTATATCGAGTGGCCCTGATAACTGTTAATAAATGGCTTAAACGATTTTAATGACATTTTTAATGGTTGATAATAATTACTCAGGTGGAATCAAAGTGGTAATTTAATTTGTTTAAATCACGGACCGAAAAAAACAACATTATTTTAGATTTTTCAAACAAAAAAATCACATAGAAATAGTGATCAGATCTTTTAATGAATAGGACTGTCTGATTGGTCAACTTTAAATTACGTATTTAAAAAAAGTATAACCAATATAATAAAAATTGCACCATAATGGTTAATTTTTGATTATTTTTTTTGTACTATCCGATAACCATTATTTCCAATATCTTATTTTCGGTGACGAAATAAGAGTTATCGACAACCTTTTTCAATTCTTCTTATAATAGTTATTTCTCGATTTATTTTTATTGATTATAGGATAACTATTATTACATTTTTTTTATTTTGGTTGTGCAATAACAACTTTTATAATTCTTGTTAATAATAAGAGTTATTTTTTATTTATATTTTATTGGTTATCCATTCCCTCAATTTGAATTTATGTTTTCGGTTGATTTACAAGAATTACACTGGTCGGAACGATTTCTGTCATATAAATTCTATTAGGTGATTCTTATAAATTTTTGCAAATTAAAAACGAGTGCGGTATTCAAATTCTGCTAACTCTTATTATTGAGAAGAATTCATAAAATGGTAATCGATACCTCTTATTTTATAACCACAATGAAGAAGTTGATAACCATTATCCCGATAACCATAACCAATAAAAATAGATCGAGGAAAGAATAACTTATATTATTGAGAAGAAATAAAAAAGCTATCGATAACTCCATTTCAAACCCAAAAAGAAGATATTGTGGAATAACTGTTAGATTAGATTTGTGGAGGGGTATGCTGTGCAGGAGTTGGCCTCGCATTGACTGCGATCTGAAAGATCTATTGTCAGTCATCGTTCAATTTACTCCCTTTCTAGGTTTAGACTGTTAATGAACCATTCTGGAACCTTGGTTCCGCACGTAGTTTGATGGAAAAGAAAAGCATGTTCGAGGTGGAGTTATCTCGGACTGGCCAATGCTTCACAGCTGCAGAGCAGATGCTTCCAGGTTTTAGGAACATCCTGACAGAAACGGTAGGATGAAGTCTCCGGCAGACCCATATTGTATAGGTGATACCTCGTTAAGATTTAAAACAAAAAGCATTGGTCAAAAGATACCTATTAAAGTGCAATTTTTATCATACATCTTATAACAATTACGGTCCTAAGTAAAGGAAAATTCATACATCGAAACAAAAACAATTTTATCTGAAATATTTTATTTTTCAAAAAATACTTATTATTTTCCGGTATCGAATGTATTCGGTTTTCGGCATTGGCATAGACTACCTCTAGTCGCATATAATTTTTGGATAGAAGTAGAGAGAAACTCGTGTTTTCGTAGAAAACCCAAATGTTGCGCGTAACCTTGCGAGACACCCTGGAAATTTTTTGAAAATTTTTCCGTTTATTTTGAAATATTTCGAATTTTGTTTTTATTTTTTCGAATTATAATATTTTTCTGTATTTAATGGCATGACTGGTTTGAAGGGTATCGAAAAAATTTTCAACTTATAGCAGATAAACTACTAGATTGTGGGTGTTGGATGGGGGTGTTGGAGCAAAATTAACTCTTCTAGGTATATTGGAAAAAGTTCAAATATTCATAATTCAAATGGAGCAGGTAGTTTTAAACTGCAAATTGTAGAACCGGGTCTTGAAAATATTGCGGTTTCAACTGGACGGCCGGCATAACACACTGTATACAGCCAGAAAAACACGAGCAATTTTTAAAAGACTTTTTTCCATAGTCGATTTTTTCTTGCTTTGGTTATTTAAATTGGTTTGTACTATAACTATATTTAACTGCTCTAAACCTCTTTTATAGAGTTAGTTAAAAAAAAGAGTATGTGGAAAATAAACCATAAACTCTTGGCCAACTGAAAAAAAATGGGAAACATACCGGTTGAAATGGTCAAAAAAAGTTATGGAAAATTTAATAAAAAGAGATTATTGGTGTAGATTCGCTGAAAGTTGTATGTTATTATTCAATATACTTTTTAAAAATTGAGACAAATGAAAAATATAAATACTAAATAAATATATTATTTGAAAAATTTTAAATATTGTAAACAAACCCAATCAAATTAATTTATTTATTTGATCGATAAGTTAATTCTCTCCCACCCTGTACGTTTTCACCGTATTCTTTTACTTTTACACCCTAGATGATCATAGGGTTAAGCCAGTCATTTGTAACACCTAGAAATAATGATGTAGAGCAAAATGGCTTGGACACTCATGCATATCTATTATTAAAAGTTATTTTGATTTTTACATGTCCGTCCATCCGTCTGTCTGTCTGTCCGTCCTCATGATAACTCAAGAGCGCGTGTACTTAGAGAGCTGAAATTTTGCAGATGGGATTTAAAAAAAAAAGTAAAATTAAGTTCAAAAATGGGACAAATCGGGTAATTCCTTCGTGGTGTTGCCATACAAAAATTTAGTTTTTCACTATATATTTCGACACTGCCAGAGAACGTGTCGAGGAACCCCTTTTTGGTGTTGACATATAAAAAAATTAAGACTTTTACGTATTTTGTGAAAACGATCAGTCATAGACGATTTTATCGTATTGAAAAGTTCTACAGAATATCAAATCCTACGAAATTGGTTATAATAATTTTTACTGTCCTCCGAGGAACCGTTCTAGAAATATATGCGTAAAACAATACTTCAACGATCAAACTTGCTATTATTGGAGATTTTATATTGAAATATATTGAAATTACATACCGGTATTCATCTAGGGTATCATAAGAAATCTTAGACCAATTCTAATTTTTCTACTTGTTATTTAGCTGTTTTTCTGGTCCCAATTTTTTTGGTACTCCTTCCAATATCTCGAATTATTCAAATTTTTCCTGGAATGATCGACATTCAGTTGGGGTCTATGAATTTTGAAGCTGTTCATTATTCACCAAGAAATTATTCAAAATGGCGTCATTTTTTGCTTTTGCTTTTTATTTTTTCTATGAAGATACATACGTGGAAAAATGTCTCTTCTTTCTTGTAGTTTTGGTGCACATAACGACGAGCTTATGTATAGTAGTATCAGTAAAATGATATAATAGCAGTTTTGCTCAAATTACATAACAGCTGTTACAGCTGATTTTGTCAACAATTTGACAAACATTAAAACAAGCAAAGCAAATTCCAAAAACGATAATAATGACCTTAATCCATTGTAAAATAATTTTCAGTTAATTGATAAATTAGTGAGAAAACATATTTTGCTTAAATATATTTTCCAATCAATAACGAAATAAATATTTATTTTTTCACGTATGACAGCTAACAGCTGTTCAATTTGATAATTGAAATTTTGAAAATCAGATGACTTAGTTATTGATTATCCTTAACAACCAAGCAAAAATTATACAAACAAAAAATTAAATACGTTTAATGGTTTTTGAAAATTAAAAACGAAACAAATTCATCATTTGTGATTGTTGAGTTTTCATCAGTAATGCGTCTATGTAAACGTGAATTCTTTAATAGTTTTTATCATCACCATATCACTTTCTTCTTGTTCATTTTATGCACATTCTTAGATACTAAAAATATACAAAAGTATTTCATACTAAATTATGGATCTACCAAAGAAAATATGTCACTGCATTTCAATAAGAGATGGCGCTGAAATCTTAGTCAAAAAGTCAAATTTCATTTATTTGAGACTAGTATACACAGATTACAATTTTTTTTTTTCAGCCGACTTACAGGTTTGTCTGGCTATATTACACTATAGTTTGTTGTTAAGATTATTAACTAATCAAAAGTGCTTCACGCGTCTTTTATTTAGACTACAAAAGGAAGGAGTACACTTGCTGCCGGCGTACTAAAGATTTGTTGCCTCCTAAGGCCCTTAACCTACTTACAACTATATAACAAGAACAAGAGCTCAATGGAGCCCAATACATAAATTTTTTAATGTATATGAACATATTAGGTGTGTGTTGCTTCATAGTTAAAATAATACAGGGCAATAATATTTATGTTATCTATGTAAGTCTAACTCAGACTACAGCGTTAGCTGTACTTAGAAAGCTAATTACATATATGTATGTTTCTTTATTTTTGTTTTTGTTATTTCTAGTATAATAAATTTAGGTAAATTCAGTCTCTTTTATTCTATAAGGTAGAAGGCCCAGCTGGGAGCTGACTTATTTTGATGATTAAACACTCTTTGGAGCGTACACATTTAAAAGAAATGGGATAAGCCTACCCTCTGTGATTCGCAATAGATGCCTTTTCGTAAAAGGGGATTTTCAGACTATTTCCCGGCCTACTTTGGAAGAAAGGTTGAGAATTATTATGGAGTATATTAACAGGGGATAGGTAATAGTTATCTAGAATGGAGTCATTCCGGTTTTCTTCAATAATTTGTCTGATTAAAGGGTTGGGATGATCTATGAGTCTTTCCAGCATTTTTTGTGAGTGAAATAATGAGTACATTAAAAGAGGAGGGATTTCGGAAGGCGTTGGGGTACCACTTATTGCTATTAGGTCTCCTGAACTTACCGATACAGTGTCGAATAATTTTTCTTTCGAAGGACTCAAGTTCCTCTGCTACCGAAGGTGTGATCGCAATCCAATTTGTGAATCCGTAGGTAAGTATAGGTCGTATTAGAGTCTTATATATCATAAGTTTAGTTGAGTGAGACAGGTGTCTAGAATTGAGAAGAGGTCTAAGGATTGCTGCTGCTGCCTTAGCCTTTTTTAATACTTTTCTTGCGTGTGTGTTGAAACGGAGTTTGTTACTGAGGTGAATGCCTAGATGTTTTATTTCTTCTTTTAGAGGTATTTGAGTTGTGTTCATATTCAAGGTGAGCGATTTGCTTTCTCTTACCGCAAGATGATGGCCTTTCCCACTCGCATTTAGGTATGCTTATTGATAGTGATCTGTCCTGGCAAAGTCATATCAATGCTACTGTGTCTAAGGTTTACTGCGGGTTGAGAAGCTTGTGGCGACATGCAGAGTATACCCCCAGACTGCCACGTGAACGACTCATTAAGGCTCTGATTGTCCCTATTATTACTTACGGAGCTTGTGTATACTGCAATATTGATAGCTCAGGTCGTAGGAAGCTAAACGTTGCATTCAATGCTTGCGCTAGGTATATTTTTGGCCTCAGGAGATATGATCACGTGTCAGCTATAACTAGGCAAATTTTTGGATGTAAGTTGGATCACTACTTGGACGACCTGTTATGCGTTATGATGCACAATATAATCAATAATAATTCTGCCGAATTCCTTAAGGATATTATTGAATTTCTGTCATCACAACGTACGCTATTACTGCGGGTTCCTCGCCATTTTTTCCTATGTAGTTCTCGTACCCTTTTCATCTATGGAGTCAGAGTCTGGAATAGTCTCCCTGTATATGTTCGGGCACTTCGGAGTCAGAGGGGTTTCAGGATGGAGGCCTTAAATTACTTTAATAAACTTTGAGTTATTTTATTTTATTTTTTTTTTGTTTTTACTTATTTTTTTTTATTACTTTTTCCTACTATATATAGCTTACTATTTTATTAGTTTTTATTTTTCTTATTTCATTCTGAATTTAATTTTTGTTTTTTTAATTCTATTTTCTTCTGAATTAAGTCATTATACACATTATTTTTGTAAAACCTATGTACAAGAATATGCACGTATTAATGAGTCATACGACTCAATTGTGCATATTAATAAAGCAAATTATTATTATTATTTCGGAAGCAGATTAGCCCGCATTTTTGTTCATTAATTTTGAGCCCCCATTTGCTGTAATATTCGATGATGTTGGGTATAATCGATTTGATATTGTCTAGCGCTTGGTAAGGTCTTTCGTGTTCACATGTGATAATGGTGTCGTCGGCGTATAGTAGAGCCGTCCGATCACTTACTGATTCCACTAATGGGAATTCATTCAGAAAGATATTGAAGAGCTTCGGGCCCAAAATTGAACCTTGTGGAACTCCGGACTTCACTGAGATTAATTCGGAGGATATGTCGCCAATGAATATTGAAGTGTATCTGTTGGTAAAGAAGCTGGACAGTAACTTGATGAGGCTAGGTGGGCAATCAATGTCAATTAGCTTGAAGAGTAAGCCTTTATGCCATACCTTGTCAAAAGCCTTTTCGATGTCGATGTCCAGGGCCACCGTACATATTTTGTTGCGCAAATTTTGAGAAACCTTATTGACCAGTGTAAGCACTGAGTGGTCTGTGGAGTGCGATCTCCTGAACCCAAACTGGTTGTTGGGGATAACGTTCTGTTCTTCGCAGAAGTTATTAAATTTATCAGTAATGGTTCGTTCAAAAAGTTTTCCAATGGTTGACAGTAGCGAAATTGGCCTAAAGTCTTGAATACATTTACTATTCCTCGTTTTCGCAATGGGAATTAGCTTCGCTTTCTTCCACTTCAAAGGGAAGTTACCATTGTTAGTACAGTGGTTGAACAAGGTTGCTAATTTAAAGTCTATGGACTTCGGACACTTCCGTAGAATATAGTTGGAAATACCGTCAGGGCCGAATGACTTCTTGTTATTCAGAGAGGCCCTGAAGGAGGCAACTTGGGCTTCAGTGGTAAATACCGACAGTTCGCTGGGCTTTGAAGCAAGGTTATCTGCAGAGAATTGTGTTACTGCTTGTTGGGGATTGCTATTTTGAAATTCATTTAGTCTCCTTTCAACCAGACCTGGAAGGGGGCCATCGCGTTGTGGAGTTATCTTAGAATAGAGTGTGGAGTAAAAGCTCTGGAAGGCACTTAGCTTAACATTCGTTGATGACAATTCCTGATCTTCGAACAGCAGAGTGCTGTTTACAATGTCTGTTCCGAAGAGCTTTCTACCCGTTATACGGTCCATTTCTTTGAACGCGTGCGGAGATGGACTAATGTTTCTTAGCCTATCATGGAAAGCATTGTTAAGATCTAATCTGACTCTGTGTTTGATTATTTTATTTAGACATTTGATTCTAGCGTTCAACTCGGCGTATTCGTTATTGATTCTATTGAGGTGCCTGTGGAAAATTCTTTTTAATCTTCCTAGCCACCTTTTCTTTGTTTTAATAAGCTCTAATGTGGACCTCGAGACATTTTGGTATTTGTGGTGTTGTATATTTCTTTTAGTGGAGTGTCTTTCCGTACAGTCATTGATATCTGCTGCAATTGTCTCCACGGCGGAGTCAATCTCAGCATTTGTGATGTTATTTCTTTCTGGGATTATTGACGAATTTAATTTGCAGTGGAGTTCAAATCTGAAGGCCGTCCAATCAGTCTCAGAGTAACAGACATATGCTCGTGGTGCCAGGGGAAAAGGTGCGAAGCCTTCCAGTGTGGCGTTTGCTACTAATCCAAAATGGTCAGATGGAGAGGGTACAGTGTAGCAGGAGAAGCTGCATCCAGTGGTGCCCAGATCAAGGAACGGGGTCGACACCAGGAAAAAATCTAGTGTTGAGGCAAGGTGGAAAGGTTGAGCCACTGGGAGCAGCCACGTCAAGATTCAGGAAAGGTCTGTTAAGGAGCCAATTAGCTAAAAGATTACCATTTCTATTATTTATTGTGTGACCCCAGTTAATGTGTCTCGCGTTCAGATCTCCACCTATAATTGTGAAGTCGAAATTATTGGAAAGATTATATATGGTGTCTAATTCATTTACTAGAAGGTGGTTAGCATTAGAGGGGATGTAAATGCATCCCGCGAGTAATTTCCTTGTTTGACCCTGGTGATCTATAAAGGGAACTGAAATAAGACAGGCGGAGCAGATACTACTGTTGAAAGTTACTTTTTCGAATTTTACTGTGTCTTTGAGTATAGTTGCTGTGCCTCTTCCGTGGTCATTTCTTATAATGTTATAGCCTTTCAGAGATACACGATGCTTGTTATGTAGTCTAGTTTCGGAGATAAAAGAGATAAGTGGTTTAGTCTCCTCTAGAATATTCAAAAGGGTTAGCCTCCTTTCGTGTGAAACTAGGGAGTTTATGTTGAGTGCGAAAATTTTGAGAGACAACATTACCCTACTATTGAGGCGGCGAACTGGAGATAAGCAAAAGCTTTTTCATCCTGCGATTTCATGGCTTTATATTTAGGCCAGAAATCTCTGATTTTTTTGATTAGTTCATGAAAAGGGATTTTGAATAAATTGTTAGATTCATTCAGAAAATCATTTAGTGTATTAGAGCCTGATACTTTAGGGTGTACGCTTGAATTGCTTTTGCTGCCTCTTAACACGTCTGCAAAAGTTGTTTGGGGCTTAATGTAGTTCGCTATTGCTTTGTTTACCAAGTTGCTTCTTTCAGCAATTTTTTGTTTTATTTTGTTTTTTAGGCTCTCTTTTTTTATTCTGAACTTTTGGAAGTCTGGACATTCGCCGTAACTGGCCGGGTGTTCGTTAGATTGACAGTTGGCGCACTTTGGGGGTGGTCTCTTTTCCTTCTCAGAAGAGATACAATGTGAAGAGTCGTGGTTTTCACCACATAGGACACATCTGGGATCATATGCACAATAGTCACCCGTATGACCGAATCTCTGTAGTGAGGAGAATAACCCTAATCTGAACTATTTTCTTCAGGTCTTCCTCTGAATCTATTTGTACCGAGAATGCGTTCAAGGGGATATTGGTTTTCCTCGAGTAAGGGGTTGAAAATCTTGAAATATTAGTGATTTTTAATTCAGGCACTTGGGTATGCAAGTCCTGTAAAATTTCTTCAATTGGGGTATCCCCGTCTAATCCCTTGATTAGGATGGTAGGTTTACAAGCCTCCTTGGTAGTAAAGGATAAGGCATCTATTGCAGAGTCCCTAAATAATGCTACCATCTCCCTGTGTAGGCCCACGTTATTGACAAAAATTTTTGTTTTTAAATATTCAAGGTTAACAAACCTCATTTTTTAATCCACTACATTCAGTCTTATTGCTGTTCTATTAATAATATCAGATAATAATTTGGTGTTGACACCAAACACAAAAATAGGTGGACAAAATTTGATTCTTTGTTTATGTTGTAAAATATCAGAATTAATTGTATTTTTTATCTTTGTATTGTCATACTGTACTTGTTTATTGCTTATCGCGGAAAACTGTTGAATTTCGTCCTCTACATCCATACCGTCTATGTCATCTGGTTCAGCCAGTATTGAAAATTTATTTTGTTTTGAGGTTCTGTTTTCCTCTGATGCTCCCCTCTTAGACAAGTCATCTGTTCTGCGCCTTTTCCTGATTCTTTTAACTATGGTAAAACCCTTTGCAGCTTGTTTGAGATGTTTTATAGCAAGGCTATCAATATTAACTGCATTGGAACTGTACGCACCTTTAGATTTGGAGTCAGCATTGTTTGCTTGCTTCGATTTTGGTATATTTCCGTCACCCAGATTTACTTGTTGGGACGTTGGTGTCTCCTTTAAGTGCTCGTTTAAATTATTACTCTTAGTAGCCAATTTGGTGCCAAGCGTGCTCGCTAGTTGCCGCTGAGAAAGCTGTTCAGCCGATTGCGCGTTCATTGTAGTGGCGTCATCCGCCATTTTGGAATTATCGAAATTTTTCACAAAATCACTATTTAGTTTATCAATTTCATCCTGTGAGAAGTATTGGGATGGCAATTTTAATGCCCCATCCCAGCCCACCGCTAGTCTCGCCCATTATGGGCCTATTAAACACTTCAAATTTCCAGTTGGAGTTGCGCCACTCCTCACAGCAGGTTAGCCAGTGAATATATATTATTAATTTTGAGTTAGCTATAATTATTCCTCGTTTCCACTGTTAAATTATTAGTCAAACTATAAAAATTCCGACCTTACAGCCCTTTACATCCAATAAATTATAATTTTCAATTATCGCTTGTCTGTCTACACAACCTTCTCACTTGACAGTTCAATCGAGAATCGCTGAAATCTTAGGAGTAATTTTCTTTTTGACATTTGCCATCGAAAAATTCAAGTTGAAAATTTCTGTTGCAATGATGGCAAAAAGTCAATTCCGCGTGCTGATAAAGCACGACTTTATGGGCGCAAAAACCATTAAGGAATCTGAAGAAAATCTAAATAATTATTTTGAGACCTCTACTCCATTGCAAGGCAAGGCTCTCAAGTAATTCACTGAATTTCGTTGTAGTCGTACATAAGCGCGAATGAAATTTCGACTGAAGAGATGGTCAGTAAAATCCGTTATTGTGTTGGACGCGTGATATAACTAAGATGTCAAATACAATATAAGAACATATTTGATGTATTCCGCATAATTTTTCGAGCATCAGCAAAATGAATATCTTATTTGCTAATAGTAAACTAGGTAATAAAGTTTTCATGCTTCTGTTATACGTATATAGTCTAAAAACAGTTGAACCTAATATAGAAACAATCAGTTTTATTTTGCAATATATTCTCCATTTTCCAACGATACGATATTATAATCTCTTTAAACCGTTAGTACAACCGTGGCCAACAAAATAGCCGCATTAAAACTTATCGTACTTTTCCACTTTGATTAACTAAGATCTGTATAAGTCAGCATGGAAGGGGTAGTTTTTTGTTATGGTAATTAATTTTCATTTCTTAACTTACGGAGTTCTGTTAAAACTGTTTTCGTTGTGAATCTAGTGTAAGGAAATTTTTAAGCCATTAGAATACAACAGCAAACTAAAAACCTGGCAGTCCTACTACTATCGTGAATGAAAGCCGCGTTTTGAAACGCCTTTCAGTTTCTGAGTACAAGACAATTGTGAGGCTAGCTGGAGAAAGGATCCCAATACAAAATAAGTAGCAGAACAACATTCGCCGACGGCTTCGAGAACTTGGTTTTCCTGTTTGTGTACCTGCCAAAAAGCCACTATGAAATCAAAAGATGAAGAAACAACGCCTTGAAGGGATAAAGGAAAGGGAGCGATTCATATTTTCGTATGAATCCAAATTTTACATTATGGAGCCTGACCACTGACATATAACAAGAATGGACTGAGCCTTCCTATCTAATTCCTATAGTCAAAATAGCACAAATTTTGGTAAAAATCTGTTTGTCTATTTCAAGCTCAAAATATACATGGAATTGTAACTAATTTTGGACAAATAACTGCTTATATACGCCTATCTCCTTCAAGCTCAATTATGTTCGACATCAAATCTGCAGAGGAGCACATTTTTCAGTAATATTAAAAATTAATTTATGTGTTAATTAAAACAACTTTAACTCCCTAAACAATTTTCATTTAATACAATACCATTTTTTAACATCTTTAGTGTTTCTAATCGACAAATAATAATTAATTATGAATCGGTGTACAATTGTACGAAATAAAAGGTTTTCACAGCCTGTTCAAAATTTGTGCCATTTTTGAAGCAAGAACTCTTAGTCCATTCTTATTATATGTCAGTGAGCCTGACGGATGGCAAACAATAAGAGGAAGTCAAGGCGAGAGTTATTCCGATGAATTCATCATAAGGAGAGTAAAACATTTGGTATCACGCATAATATAGGGATGCATTACAGCGGATCAAGTTGGCTATTTAATTTTTACATATGGGGGTCTGGTAATGCTAAAGATTATAAAAAATTGTTAAAAATGAAGTCTTGTCGAGTATATCTATCGGTTAATTTCCAGTGTCTCTCAAAATATATTACAAGATGATTCGGCACCGTGGGCCTATGGCAGACCGTGAAAATGGTGTCCCAAGTTTTACCGTGCCATAAACTGGCGTGAAAATTGTATTTAACTAAAGTCTGTATTTTGACATAGGCTACGCTAAAAGGATGAAGTTAAGAATGTTTACATAACTATTTTACGAGCTTTCTGAGTAGCAAAGTCGTTGAACTTGAAATTGATTGAGTCAGTTAGATCTTGTTCAATGGACAAAATAATCAGATTGTTCAATCTAGAATCATCCATCCTTGACCGGAGCTAATTCTTTATATGTTTCAATTTAGAAAAAGCTCTTTCGCAATTCGTGACGCTGATGGCCACAATAAGGAAGATTTGTGTGCTTGTCCGGACTTCTTCCGGAGTAGGGTGGCTACTCTAGGCTCTGCCCTCCTCACCAAGATATGATGCACTTCATTAAGAGGACAGTGAGGTTTTGATGATGAGGCTTCTATAGCAGGATAGCAAAATGGGGGCCGCTTTGGCCTTCGTGTGGGATCTCTCGTCAACTTTCCTTAAAAAAAAAAAATAAGGAAAATTTGTCAGTCTGAACTCTTGAATAAAACTCAAAAGCTGTAAGATTTGCCCTCCTGCCTTCCTTCCGTCATCAGTGAATCAAGATATTCAGGTTTTGAAGAAGCTTCAATGAATTTAATAAACCTCTTCGTTCCAGCAGAAACCTATCCTTCTCGATGCTGATTCTGTGGTACAAAAGATCGCTTGGAGTTAGGAGCTCGAAATTGTTTGCGATTTCATGGAGTTGTTGGAACCTTTTTTTTACTTTCTTGTTGATGCGATCATGTGAAGTGAGTATTTCGCAACGTAGCTCATCTTTAAAAGTAAGCCCAGCATCTTCGGTATTTTCGCCAGGCAACTTTTGCTTTCTTCGAATGTGACACTGAGGTTGCATTGTAATGTCAAGCTCCTTACACTTCTCTTCAGCAACATTTTTGCACTCTCTGGCTCCGCCACATAAGTTTACTGCGCTTCAGTCCCGGAGCACAATTCTGCAATTTTAGGTCTCGCGTTTGCAAGTACATTTGGACACTATTCACTTCGACTAGAACTTGTGTCCAAAATCCAAGAAAACTAATGAAAGAGAAAGATAGCATGACAACCAAAAGTGAAGCGGCGTTCTGGTTCCTTCCTAAAAGCTACTCCAAAACGTCCAAAACTTTTGAGAAGCTCATTTTGACAACTTTTACTGCGCTACATCTTTCAAGTTTGAATCAGTTGTGTTCATCAAAACATCCCAACAGTGAGTTGAAGACGAAAGAAAGTCGATCAAGTGTCCCGAAGAAAGTGATAGAGTTGATTTCAGTTTTCGCTTCATGAAGGCCAGTGAGATTAAGTGAATGATGTGTGGCAAGCAACCGACCTAGCTTTGGGATACACATCCAGAATGCGCTGCAGTACTTTCTCCAGCGTGCCCGGCCTCCATCACACTAGTATTGTCGTAATTTTGGCCTCGGCAATTATTTTTGTCAACTTCTCCATTATCATTTCTGTATTGTTTTTTGCTTCCTTGCTTTAAGTGCCGATGAAATCAATAAAAAACACATGAACTGAAACGGATGAACCTCCCAGCATGATGTATCGAAGACCTGGAATCTTTGGCCCTTATGTGTGGAATCCAAAATACTGTTCAGGATTGTGGAGACGTACTTGGACTTTTTCACTTGAGCAATTATCTGCTAGCGGACGAGGCCACTCAGAATGTTAATGAACTTGTTTTGAATTTTTGGGGATAAATATGTAGATTTTGTTTTCCCCAAATTAATTCGTTGAATATGATCTCGTTAAGCCGTAAGTCACCGAGTTCTTCGATAATTGTTGAATTCCACCTTACAAATGCCCTGAAGACCTGCCAGGTGTAAAGTATTTTGTACTTACCGACACAAACTCCTGATAATGGGTTGACCAGGCTTGAAACTTAATCACTTATTTTGGAAGTAGGAAATTGAGAATTAGACTAAATTTTTTAGCTATATCACTACCAAGCCAAACCTTCATTACTAGTGTTAAAAAGACACAAGTTGAAACTTTGTAACTTCATTATACTATGAGTTCAAGGGTATACAACAAGGTTCAGATTTTGTGAATCCACAAACCTACTATGGCTATTTGATATTGAATCCATAAAGTCAGTTATGAAAATTGAACACCTAGGCTTTTTATTAGATTTAACAGCTACTTACTATCATTTGTGTATTTTTAATTCACCAAAATATGCGATAAATTTTTTTCCAAAGTCACTACGGTGACCTGCAAATAGCCCAGATCTCTATCCAATTGAGCATGTGTGGGCTTTAATTAAAAGAAAAGTAGCTTGAAAAGGACCATCAAACAGTTGCAAATTAAAAAAAAATAATAATAATAATAAACGATATTATTTAACTTAAATATTAAATATTAAAAAAAAAAATCAATGTCAAAAGGAGTAGAAGTGGATATATAGAAAAAAGGAGCTACAACCTCCTATTATTGTTTAAAAAATAACAAATTCTGAAATTCCTACTGTTGTTCCATTCTCCCACTATAGCAGAAAAAGATCTTCGAAATTAATTAAGATATCACTCAAGACTCATAGATTGTAACAACAACCTATCTCATAGGAAAAATCCTATTTAACCTCAAACTTCGCTTTATGCCTTACGTAACGGCTGGCATTTAACTCATCTTTTTTTTTTTGTACATTTTACATTATCAACAAACACTACTAAGCAACTTCAAAGAAGTTTTTAGTAATTTAGTTTTTAGTTTTCCTGATCGAATATGGTGCGGTTTCTTTTTATGCCACGAGCGCAGCTGATATTTTACTTTGTAGAATAAGCTTTCTACGGATGTAATGACCTCCTTTCCTGCTGCAAAAATCACTCTAAGATGGCTTTGCGAAATATTCATGCATTTTTGGTCGAAAATGAGCTCAATTATGGCATTCAACTTGCAGTCAAATGCGTTCCTTCGAAATGCTCACAGCCTCTGCCTATTTTTTAATCTTAATTCATCAGTCAGTTTAGGATCATTCGTAGAATTTTTTCATTTTTGTCGTTTGCGATTGCAGATGTTAGGGTCCCCGAATCAACCAAACTAGTACGATCATAATTAAATTCAGTTGCCCAATTTTTCACAGTGGTAAATAATGGAGCAAAGTCTCAGTAAACAATTTACAAAAACACTGAAATTGACATACCCAAACAACTGCCAAACAATAACTTAACATTCAAAATATGACTGAAATTCTCAGAAGGATCTTTTTTTAAAGCATATCTACCTACAATTTGACTATCAAATCAAAATAGTTTTGTAATAGTAACGACATCTACATATTGAGATTGGCAACTTTCAGACTATCTTCGTACATAACTATTAGTTCAAAATTTATGTTTTTCTGAATATTCTCAATTCTTCGCATTTCTGAAATTTTGTAGTTCTGATTCTATCGGGCTTTCGGGTTTTCATGAAAGCTCACTAATTTTGAATCCTAGTTTTTCAAAAACGTTACATTTCTGTCTAAGTAGCTGGCATCCTTAGCAATAGACAGCGTTTTGGCAAAGTTTTGGCTACGGTTGCTGGTTGTGTACCTTTGGGCTCTTATATGAACAAGACGAACAAACATGCAGATCTTGCTATCTTGCTTGCCTTGATCGGTATATATGAGCTTTACGTGCCTTTTGTGAGAAAAAGGACATTTATGTATATTATTCATCACTTATAGGATGATCTCTGTCTTTTAGACACAAAAATATTTTAATATGATAATTGAAGTGGAATGATTTAATACCGTAGACACACGGGAAATATCAATTATCATTGGTTCAATTATGTAATTGGATCAATGATCATTCCTGTGTTGGGGTGGCACACGGCAATGACAGTCTTCACGTAATTAGATTTGACAGACTAGATTTGATCCATTAAATGTGCCACTTGTGCATACTGGCAATTACTCCCATATCCTTAAATTACACAGACATATTCGCGTATATGTGGCTATTTTTTCGTGTCTTTCTCTGATCTTTTATATAAATGCGGCACAGCTCGCACAACTTATAATTTCCACCAGTTTTTCACAATCTTGCTGTTTTCTTCGTTTCTTTTTCATTCGTCTCTTTTTCAATTTATAATGTATGAAACTTTTTTTTAAAGAATTCAATAATTTGGGAAACATTGAAAATTTACCTTGAAAAATGTATCAGCCAATTTCACAAATGACATCTAACAGTTATGGCTGGAAAATCAGCTGATTTTTCCAATAATTTGCAGTTCCTCACCGCTGAAAGCGCGCTTATCGTAATTGGTGCAATGACGAAACGAATGACCATTACGGCAATGATGCAGTGACACACGAGCTATGCAATGATCGTTGCTCCGTCAATGATCATTGATATGTCCCGTGTGTCTACGGTATAAGGCAATACTCCAAGAAATTTTCATCTCAAAACACATTCTGAAAACGACCTCGACATCATAAAAAACAAACCATAGAAAAAATTTTCATATCTACTTTCTCAACAAATAACTGAAATATAGTACGCCTGCACACACAAGACATCAATAAATCACTAAAATCAATCAGATCCAGCAATAATGAGAATAAATTAATACTTTTTATGTAAATTATTTAATTTTATATACTTAATACAAGTAATTTTCTCTTTGCTCGACAATCGACAATCTACATATAGAAAACTATACGAACTCTATCTAGATGCATCTGCGCGAATTCATTACGCATTAAGTTGTATAGTTGTGATCTTGCGCAGTCGAATCATAAGGCGATGATGATAAGCTACTTGAGGTCAATTGTACCTACAATATCTACATATGTACCTCTATTTCAATACTCAGTAGTAGGTACATACATATATGTATGTAACTGCATCTCTCAGCATTGCTGGCAAAAGTAAGTTTATCCTCTTATTCACGGATGAAATGGAAACTGTAAACATCGAGCAGAAACAAAGAAATTTCTCACCTCAACCGCCGATATTACTCGAAACGTTTTGATGTCGCCTCAAGTTACTTTTGACAGCGAAGCAAGCACTAATTACTTACCTGAGGAGTCTCGTCCGTCGCGCCGTCCGTCGTCGTTGTCAGTTGACGATTTTATTGATTTTTTTTCTTTTGATTTTGATACATGACTAGCGTAAGTAGAAAAACGTTTATTTCGCTTGTCGTTTTACATTTATACACGTGAGCCTATATAATAACTGAGGTTCCTTTAAGTAAGTAGATTTTATAGATATGATGCGGGAAATTGTATCTGAAATTATGTAGCTCCGGTAAGCTCTGCGGCCAACCCCTTAATAGCTGCGAATGGTGCAATAATGTTCAGAGATCAGGTATAGTTTTCTTACAAATGGATTGCATTTGAGGTTAAAGAATACCCGCGTATAAATATATTGTATGTAAGTATGTACCCACATTGTACAATGATATGATTTTTATGCTTTTATTGGTTTTAGCAGAAAATTTCTAGCCTCCACAGAATTTTTGCCCAAGTAGGTATGGCGGAATTTTTTGGTTTTTTTTCAATTGATTAGGTATATGTAGGGGGAGTAATGGAAAGTACTTATCTGAAAATTGATTCTAAGGTTCTTCATAGCTTAATGGGAGATGATTAGAAGCAATTCGCAAATAATTTAGATGCTGTGAAATGCAAGCCGAGAGAGAGACAGAGAGAGGGAGAGAGAGAGCGAGGGGACGAGAAAGAGCAGGAGAGCGAGAGAGAGAGAGTGAGAAATAGCAAGAGACCCAAGTAGCTATTTGTGAAATTTGTACGACAAATTATCGACAAACACTTGTCATTTGTCGACAGAATCATGTGACAAAAATGTCATGTCCAGGAAATGTGTTCAGCTTACACATTTCGTCTAACAAATGTCACATTCATTACAACAAATTTGTCATACTTTGTAGGTACTTTTGTCATAATTTGTTTCAATATTTTTTGGCAAAATTAAGAGACAAGATCTTCACAAAAATTGATCACAATTTTTTGACATTTTTAACCAAGAAATGTGTTATTTTTGTCGTTAATTTGTGTGATTTTGGTGGCATTTATGTCAGCTTTTCTTTTGTTCCGGGGATTCAAATTAAAATCTTATTTCAGTTCAAAAGCCATATATTTCTTATAAAATGTTTGTATAAAATTATATTTCAAATTTTTTTATTAAAGTTATCTAAACATAAAAACTCACTAGACGTTGACGGTATTTCTTCTCTGGTCCATAATTAATTTGTTTGTTCAACACTTAAGTTTTTAACAGTTTTTTCCTTTATTTATTTTATATTTATGTTGCTTGCTTAAGTTTTTTATTAATTTAATTTTACCTTTTTTTAACACAAACACAAAAACACAACGAAAACCACTAACAACCTTCGCGTTCACTAAAAAACATTTTCATGTCTTTATATCATTCACTTTCTGGTTATAATTTGTGACCACCAATTTTTGTGGCACTGTTTACACAAAATAGTGACCAAAAAAGGCTGTCAGAGAAATGTCTTAAATTTGTGACATTTAGTTGAAGCAATTTTGCTTATCACATTATGTATGACAATTATGTGACAGAAAATTCTCATATTTTGGCTACTTGGGGACAGTGTTGCCATAAAACCTCCTAAAAATATGCTATTTTCGTATTTTGATTGTGCTAAAAAGTGCCTTTTTCGAAAAAATTGCTGAAAAATGCCGATTTTTCGTTTGTTTAAATTGTGTCATTATGTAAATATATATAATGATATATAATTTATATACATATACATTCTGTATATATTCTTTAATTTATAAGTAAAATATTTCGTTAGTAAACTATTTACCTGAACAAATATAAATACAGTCAAGATCGATGCATAGGTTTCTTTTCTATGTGACCCTTAAAAATGTTTACTTTTATATGTAAAAGCTTTAATATGATAAAATGCATTCGGAATTCAGAAATTTTTGTGAAAGACAACAAACAAAAAATGTATAATGTAAAAAACTCATATTAAACCAAAATCAAATACAATATTTATATTGAAATTATTCGAATTACCTACCGGAAAGGGGTTTAATTTCTCCTATTATCCTAGTATCCTATTAATTTACATTTTTTTTTCTTCCCAAAGTCTGCGATTGAAGCTGGCTTTGTTTCAGATTTCATAAGTTGTAAATTGTAGTTTTGAACATATACTTCTTTACTCGAAATTCAAATCCACGATTATAGCATTGATATAGGAGGTGAGATCAAAAACTATGGTGAATGGTTTTATTACAAACAATGCATTTACATAAAATTTGAATTAATATCTTTAAATGTGTCTACTCTCCTTGGGTAGCGATGCACTTATTCCAACGTTGATTCCGTAATTGGAAGCATTTCTGGAAGGCTTATTTCAGAAGGACCTTCACTCAGAAAAATATTTAAAGTTATTTCAATGAAACAACGGCATCAAATTTATTGGGAGAAAATTTTTGTCAAACTGATTGAATTTTTCATTGTATTAATGAAAGTTTAGTCAAATCGATTAAAATTTCATTGACAAAAATAAATCACAGTTCATCGAAACGGAAAACATTTCATTGGATGGATGACAGAATATTCATTGAAATCAATGATGAAAATATATTCAAACCAACGAAAATGATCATAAAATTTATCATATTGCCAAAAGTGCATAACGGATTTGACAAAATTTTATCTTAGTCACAACAAATAAATTTTTGTTTGAACCAATTAACTTGTACGGTTAACGTAACCACCACTAATCTTTGAAAAAACTACGTGTTGTCTAATGAATTGCATCAATACATTTGTTCTAACACAATGGCAGTCAAACTGACCGCACTGCATCATTGAAACAATCATGTGCCCATCAAAGCAATGACTTCTTGATTACACAAAATCTCAGTCCTTAAACACTTGTTGTCCAAGTCGGATGGTAATTTTTAAATAAAATAAATCGGTATGATGGTCAAAAATTCAATCGAAGATTATGACATCAGTGTTTTGCTTGGAAATAGCGACGTCATTAATACTGTAAATACTGCAGTTGAGAGTGAAGAGGTATTAGAAAAGTTAAAAGAACTTGACGGTAAGTGTTTTTTACAGAATGGATTTCAGGAGCACTTTTTTAGCTTTATTCTGGGGGATCAAATTGATCATTTTAAAATAAAAACTACAAACACTTTCGATCATCCCCCTATTCATAAATATAAGTTACCTACAGGACAGACTGTTGTTTGGCTGAAAGTATTTTTTTTTTAATATTATATAAACTATCTATTATTAATGAATTAATGGAAAGATATTAAAGAATATAAATGTATGTTAATGATTGAAAGATTGTTTTATTAATTTATCAGATTCTTTTTATTCTTCTTAAATTCTTCAGGATAAAGTTTTAGTTAAATAGTAGCTATTTCAAATTTTTTGTTGAGGTATGGAATGTGGACATGTATATTCTTGCATCCATACCATCTTCTGTTGCAACCAAATCGTATTTCTGCTCAAAATAATGTTTTTTATTTACCTGATTTGTCTTATGAGGTTTGTTCGCGTCGCCTCTACGAAACAGTTCAGAATAATTTGTGATGTTCAATTTAATGAAATTGTTCTTGCCGCTCATTGAATTATGCGCCAAGAATTGTACTGAATTGTTCCAGGCGTTACGTACAGATCTAAGGTTGTTTTTATTCGTAAACTTCGTTGTATCAACAGTACAAATAAAATTAAATTGAGGTTATACTATTGTTGGAAATTATGATAAATATAACGTTAAGTCGACAAGAACGCCTTGTTGTATTAATTTGAAACTTTGTAGTTTCAACATTCTGATAAAATCAAATTATAGCATTCTCTTGTTAAAACAACTGCTACATTCAATTTAATTAACTGCATTGATAGTTGATTCAACTTCCTGGTACAATGAAAAGAGAGAAAGAGATCACCTTACACCTTGCTTGGTACAATCGTAGTTTGTTACGTCTAAGGAATGCTAAAAGTAAGGCTCATAAAGCATATCAAAGAAGTGGGACTAGTGCTGATAGATATAATTTTTGGCGTCTACGCCGCGAATTTCAATTCTTGCATAGATTTCTGCATAAGTAATATTTATGGGACTTAGCGACATTAAAAGAAATTCTAAAGCTTTCTGGACATATATAAATAATAAGCGTTCTGGTACATGTTATCCCAACTTAATGCATTTTGGAAACAATTCTTCAAATAATATTCAATCCATATGTAATTTATTTGCTACTTACTTTGAATCCGTTTATAATTATTCTAATATGCCCTTATCAGACTGTGATTACTCATATCTCCCGTCAATGGTGGACTTGGGTGCGATATCGTTGGGTGAGGAAGATGTTTGGAGAGCCCTTTCTACTTTAGAAATTAATTATTCCCACGGAACTGATTTGATATCTACTGGACTTCTGAAAATGTGTGCTTCTTCACTCTTTTCTCCCGTAACGTATATCTTCAATTCATCTCTGTCTTCTGGATATTTTATTGATGAATGGAACATTTCTTTTATTACACCTGATTTCAAAAGTGGCTCAAAACATATGATAGACAATTATCGCCCTATTTCAAGGCTTCACCCAATTCCTAAGTTGTTAGAGTCTTTAGTTACTGAAAAAATTTATGATTCCGTAAAACTCGGAATTTGCGATGAACAACATGGTTTTGTTAAGGGAAAATCTACTAATACTAATTTAATAATTTTTTTTAGTTCATACTTGGTTGGCCGCATACAGTTAGTGAAAATTTGGTAACTGAAGGTCTCAGGCGATTCATTTGAGGTCAGGCGTACCACAAGGAAGCCATTTGGGTCCTATTCTGTTTATTATTTTCATCAATGATATTATCTCCTGTTTTTCATTCGCTATTGCCTTCTTTTTGCAGATGATTTAAAGCTTTTTATGACTATAAATACCTTTAGTATTTGCATGGAGCTATAACAGAATTTGAATAGTCTGGAATCCTGGTGTGTGGCAAATTCATTCGAACTAAATGCCTCTAAATGCAAAGCTATGTCCTTTTACCATTTAGCATATCACATATGCTTTCCTTATAGTGTCAGAAATGTTATTCTTGACAGACCTTCAAGTATAACTGATCTAGGTGATAAGAAGATATCGTTTAAAGAGCATATCGATTATGTTACATCTAAAGCTTTTCAGTTGCTAGGATTTTTAAAGAGGCAGACAGGTGAATTTAAAGATCCCTTAAAATTAAAATCTTTATATTTTTCATTGGTACGATCCGTTTTAGAATACGGATCCGTTGTATGGATGCCTACTCAAATAACTCATATTAGACGTACTGAGCGGATTCAAAGAAAATTTACACGTTTTGCTGTGTCAAAACTAAATTGAGATCTTACGTTAGACTATAAATCACGTTGTCTTTTATTAGGATTACATTCCTTACAGTCTAGAAGAGTCATAAGCTCAATAATGCTGGTCCATGATGTACTAGTTGTAGGATTTCATGTCCAGAACTGCTATCTTCAATTCCCTTCTATGTGCTTCAAAGATATATTCGTCCTAGACATTTATTGGTTGTACCCTTTCATAGATCGAACTTTGGTTACCGTGAACCTATCACACAGGCTATTTCTAACTTCAACTTGGTTGATTCATTACATGATTTTAATATATCTAGAGAGAGATTTAAGATAATTATTTTGGAATTTTTCCGCTTAAGCCTTATAGATTTGTAATATAATTTAGTTTTTTAAATAACATTTGCTTTGATTTGTTTTGATGAATTCAATATTATGTATTTGTATAAATTCTTGTAATCTGTAGGATTTATTCCGTAGATTGAAATAAACGAAATGAAATGAAATGAAATTAAATTTCAATTAAATTTCTTGGTGAATATGGCCCTTATAATTAATTATGCGAAAAAAATTCCGGCATAATTTGCTTTTAAAGTTGTGCTAATCGTGGGCGAAATGTGCTAATATGGCACAAAAAATTACAGCCTGTCATCACTGGCGAGAGAGCGAGAGAGCAAGAGAGGATGAGAAAGCGAGATAGAGAGATACGGGGTTCCGATAACATTGCGAAAAATTTAATTGTGTACCAAATAATATACGAAAATGTACCAAATGAACCAAAAAAGTACCAAATCCATTAAAATTAAAAGAGCAACACAACACAGTACATTACATTTATTCGTGTATGAAATACATAGTTTTATAGATAGAACAACAAATTTTAATAAAATTTATCAGGTAAATGTACAACCTTTATTGTACCTACCTAAAAGCGTAGTACTAAGGTGCGCGCTAAGCTAAATTTTATATGAAAATTTATCCTGAATTTTAGCGAGAGCAGTAGGTATCTACTAAGGTTAAAGCGTATTTCCGTATAAAACAATTGCAAAATTCTTCTTCTTCTTTTTACTATATCTTTTCTCTGAGTCTCTGCTGTTATATTATAGCTGCTAAATTACGGCCCGATGTTGGAGATTCGCTAAAATTTAGTTTAGCGCGGACCTCAGTACTAGGCTACACTTAGTATAAGAATTAAATTATTAATTGATTTAAAACCAACTAAAATAAAAATTTAATTTCAATGCTTTAAAGGTATTCAGCCTCTTATAAAAATAATTTTACATGAATCATTAAGTAATTCATTCGGCGGAAATAACTTGCAACAAATACGAATTTTATTGTCAGTCAAGGTATAAAACCCTCTCTTTGAGGAAGGCAAAATGGATGCAAAAAAAATTAAGCAATTATTTTTGTAAATATGCGCGGGCATTTGGTCATACATTTATACATTTATACCATAATGGTAACGTTAGATTCAAAGCACTGTGAGTCATTCTGAAAAGATTATAAAATCTATAGCTCTATATTTTTATGTTTTAAGCATCGTTTGTTGTGCTAGTCAGTATCTATCTACGAATGATAATAATGGAAACCAATTCCAAAATTTTGCTGATTATATGAGTTCGACAAAGCCAAAATGCAACGGTGTTACGTACCTACGTGAATTCATGATTCCATATTTTCGATAGGTTCATTTTTATCTATAAATTTTCATGTTGATCCCTATATAAATACATATATTGAGATGAGACCAAATTAAAAATTTCATTGTATAATATCAATTGGTTCCAGAATTATGAGATATCCACGTATATTGATGAAATTTTGTAGAAATTAATAAATCTGCTTCTTTCTAATATCACACAATGGTTAAAGAGATATGGATAGGAATACGGAGGATAAGCGCTTCCAAAATTAAAACAATTGCTTCATCATGCCTTTTGTATGCTTCTATTTCCCGCTGGGATTGTAGAAATTGCACAACGTTTTTTTAAGTCTCCTTCAACTTTTATGTAAACCAATACTAATTTGACCAAAAAGGCATCAAATTGTTGGGAATTGTTGAAGAAACTAGAAAATTAAGTCTGGATAAGCCTTCCGTATGTCTCAACGAAGGCCTCATTAAATATTTTTGCCTTCGATTGACACAGTGATTACATTAATTCTACTAGGAAAATTTGAATTTATTTTTGTAATTTATTTGATTTTAAATTAATTTTGTAATTTTTCGATTTTAAATTAATTTTGTAATTTTTTCTTTCGCTCATATGCTGAACAGAACTTTATGTCCAAATTGTAGTGACTTAGCATTCCTGCAGAGCTTATTCTATTTCTTAGTCAACCTTTCTTTTTGGTAATAATGGTTTTCTGTCCGCTCTATAGAAGTAGCTACTTTGAGAGTGGATATGGCTTTTTGCCACTAGGCTGAACAAAATTTTTTGCAGGATCCTGCACAAAAATTCGCAGATGCCTCCAAATTATTGCTTTCATTTTAGAAAACATGAGTGAATTTGATCCGAAACCGGAGTTAGAATACGGAAGAATATATGAAATCAAGCGTAAAATTTTTACTACTGATCGTGATCCTCAGTAGAGGTGCACTCATTGATGTGATCGTTTATGAACTCATCAGGATACGTATTAATATGCTCATTAATAAGCTTATCATGACACTCACTTTATAGTTATCAACGTGCCCATCTAATAATGAGTAGCAAGGTATACATACGAAAGTGAAGGATATGATGTATCTCATGTGCAAAGACATACATATATATATATAATTTTCTACGAACAACTTGCATCATGACGTTCCTATGAGTACTTAAAGGAAACTCATTGAGGAGCTCTTCATGATTTGTCTACCAGCTTCAGCTTAATTGTCGAAACTAGTATTGGTGAAATCTTGACTTTGCATTCATTCTCGGGCCCATATTTTCAGTCTACTTTTTTTTTATTAAAGTAGTTACGTAGATTGCAGTAGTAGCTTATCGTTGTTATCACGAATTTCTGTTACTGCTTGTGGTTCGAAATATATGAAAATAAGGCAATTTTTCAACCTACTTAGCTCAATAGAATGTTGAGGCTTATGTTCTCTCCAGACGGTGGTCTCTTCAAAACATCTTGATTTTAGCCGGCATAAGTCTGAAGAACATAAATTTGACATTAAAATTCAGAAACATCTACCCTTTTTGGGGAAACAATCACTATTGAACGTCAACTACTACGATGGGATTAAATCTGATCATAACACTTTTAATATCTAAAATATCTCATCGTGCTCACAAAGAGAGATAAAATTTTATAATATTTAAATGAACCTGAAGCTGAAGAGTACGATTTAAACGATCCAGTGTGAACACAGTGTTCACAACATAAATTCGGTGGGAAAGAAGTAGTTTATAGTAGTAGTTTATATTTTTATTAACTGCCATTTGATTTTGGATTAAGTGACCCTTCACAGAGAAGAAAAACTACAGGTAATAAACTGGCAGCTAGGATTTTCGACGAATTTATTCTATAATGCACATCCTACCCATGCTAAAAGCTTGCGACCATATATAAAATGCTGCAGTTGGTTTTCGTGATCGGTGCTCTTTTTAAATTTATTTGAACAGTAAAGAAGAAGAATTTCAACCACAAAAAAGGAGACAAATAAGGAAATACCAACTTTCGTATACGAGCATACGATAATAGTAACTTTTTTGCTATTCATATTGAAACTACGTTTCCGGACCTTTTGACTATATCCGGCAGTGTAAAAGATGCTAATCTTGCAGGAAAAATCTTTCTTACATTTTCTTTTTCTTTATCCTTTTTTATGCTAACAAAGAACTTTACTCTCGGTTGACTTTAACGAATTAAGAATGACGAGTTCTTATATTTCAGCTTTGGAGTTCGGCAGGGATCAATTTTAGCTCCTTTATTATTCTCAAAATAGCTAAATGGCCTTTCTGAAGTGTTTGATGATACTTATTTACATTTATATGGGCAGGCTATCCGGGATGTCTAATAAAGGATTGTACTTACCATTTGTAGTATTTAAGATGGATCTGTGAAAGTCAGAAATGTGTGTGAATATATTTGCGAGGACTGGGTGTGAATGCTCTATGTACGATAAATTTTGGGATTTGGGTAGTATGGGCATAGAAAGGGTTGGTGGAGGGTATGACATCAGTACGATACCGAACCTTAGAGAACAGCATCAGTGCATAAATGAAAATGCAAAAGAGGTGTTAAAACAGAAAAGCAGTAGATCTGCTGGGCAGGAAAGGCCTCGCAGACCTTCAGGGTAGAAATAAAGTATAGGAATGAGAGGGTCATCAGCTCTTGGTTTCAATAAAATCTAACTGAAGTATCCTTGGCTACATAACTTGACCGTATGGCGGAATGGAACAACTTTCAAATCATCTATAGTCTGACAGTAGAAAGATATCAGAGAGGTCTATTTGGAATAATGTGCTCTGAATACACGTAAGCACAAACTTTTTTGATTTACTAAAATGATGTATCCGATATGTCTGTAACATTTTAATTTTAATTAAGTGTAGAAGCTCTAAGACTTAAATCAAATAAATACAAAGAAAATAAAAAGTAACTCTTACTTTTTTGCATAAGGTAGCGTCTAAATTGTTAAATATCAGGTTGCTCTATAATTATATCGCGGAATTAATAAGATTCTAATTAGGTCCTACATACTTGCTTTTATTGAGATAATGATCTTGATAGTCAAAGCGTTCCTTAAGAGCTACATATTTTTAATATATGTTGTGATCACAAAAGACGAACGGGTCTTAATACATACTGATATCAGGCTAATATATGTAGGTCTAAACTAAAATGGTTTTCGTTATACATTTGTATTATTTTATCGATCTTCCGTTGACTTGAGCCTTCAAAAGATATCGAGACAGTAATTGAATATAAGAAGTAAAATACTTAACAAATAAAGAATAATCGTTTTCAGAAACTTCGATGACAAATTTTCGGGTTCCGTGCCGTTAGAAATCGAAAGTTACTTTTGCCCAACTGTTCAGGGTATGGAATTGTAGTGACATTTTTAAAACGATCGCAAGTCTGAATTCCTTTCACAAGTCACACAATAATTTCCAAAAACAGGAATGACTTGCGGATTGTCCACACACATGAAAAATTTTTGACGTACATACACTAAAAATAATTTTTCAATTTTGCGCAATCAGTTTTGCAAGCAAATTTTCTTTTTGAAATCAACTTGCATAAATTTATTTCTTTAATGTATGTGAACCGCATTGTCTTCGAATTCAGAGCAATTAAAATTATTTATAAATATCTTGCCCCATACGAGACTCGAATTTACAATTTTTAGAAACAATTATAGATTCATTTGTGGCTTAATTGGCTAGAAAAATCAAGAAATGCGAGAGGGAAAGGTACCTGTCTCATTAGCTCAGTGGTAAGAGCAGTCGCCCGGAAAGTCCCGACTTTCTTCTCTTGTATTTAAGAATTTAATTTGGAATCATAAAAAATTCAAAAATTCTTTTATTCCAATTAATATTAATAAAAATATTAGCTCCCTTGGATTACTAAGTATATCCAACCATAATTAAAATTTTAAATTGTTATTAATAATATCCTGAATTATAATAACTACCAATATAAAAACATTGTGAATGTATTCATCTTTATCTTAAATATAATTCAATGTCCTTGAGAAGAAATTGGATACAGAAATGGAAGCTGTGATATTTGAAACCGGTTTCAAGTGAATTTTAGACTCTATGATGAACACAGGTACCATACACCATCTGTTTACTTATTCAACAACGCCAACAGGAGGTACAAAAATAAAGTGAATTAGGTCAAACATGTTAAAAGGCGTTAATAAAGAAAGTGAGCTGAGAGTGTAATAAATATAAAGAAGAAGAGAGACATCAGCAGGAAATGCTTCTTTATGTTAAAAAAAAAATTTAATGAAGCATGATGGAAATGAAAAACTGAAAAAATTTTTTAATAAAGTCGAAGTCAGGTGTAATTAATATATTTTGGGATAGTTATTAGTGGAGAGAAATTGTTGACATTAGACGTATATAGGTGAGAATGTTCTTTAAACTATCGTTTTTACATTAACCATCCCACATAAAGGCTATCCAACATCAAATGGGAATCGAAAAAAAAAATTAAAATTTTCATCGGTGAGATTCGAACCACTATACATTTTACATTTTTTACTTTCTGTGCCCCTATCAACTGGGTCGTCAGCCATTTGCCTGACTCTCCTTAACATTGACTTTATTATTGATGAAGGGACGCAAAAATAAAATATCTCTAAATTACCAACGAGTTTTTTTTTTTGTAAATGGAATTATGTGAATGCGGAATAATTTGCTATCTATACTTTTATATGTTCTTCTTATTATAGGTGTGTTTGTAGGGTCGGAATATAGCAACCAACTCCCTTCTTGCTGGTCATAAGATATTTCCTAAATACAGATAATCTCAAATGTCGAGGCCATGGAACAGAGTATTCAAAGATAACAGACCAATGGTGCTATGGAAATAATTTAGCAGTAGCGTTTTGAAGTGAATAAGTAAGAAAGAGAAGAAAAGCTATAAGCTAACCGGAAAATAATAAGTGCTCTGAGCGTCTGTTGAATGATCGGAAGTGGAAGATCAACGAAATCATAACATGCCGACTTCAAACATTTGTAAATCAATGTTTACGTTGACAAAATGAACAAAAATAGAATAATGTTGAGTACACATAAAAGGTACGATACAATTCACAATGAATTCTGTTTCCATGGAATCCCTCTGAGTTTAGTTGACTCAGAAATATTTCGTATAAAGTAGCCGGATTTGAGTTGATTAAAACCCCATCCGCTATTCTAAGAAATACTTACACAAAACCTAACTGGTTTCGTGCAGTTAAAATGGATTCAACGAAAACTCAACAGAGTTCTCTATGCGCCATAAATCGGGTTCAACTCGAGTTGAAGATTTGTATGCGGAAGATTCAAAACCATTTGGAGAACAGTGCATCAATTGCGAAGCCAATCAGTCAATTAAACAATGTTGCTAGAAAATGGACTCGTTGAGAGTATTTTCAAAGAATATAGTAAAGAAAAGGTTTTTATGAAATGCAGTATCGCTTCAGCCATAACTGCACTTCAAGCTATTCCTTAAAGCATCACATATCGCTACTGTAGCACAACCATATATTGTATTCAGACAGCTACCCTAAAATTCTTTGAAATTTTGAAATTCGACAATACTAATGTATGCGGTTGCGCCTTTAATATGAAAGAATTTCTGAAAATGAAGTTGTCAATTGGGTATTGGAATTTTTGTGGGCTAACTAATGTTGCCCTTTTTGGGTTGTACTTTCTTAAATCGAACGTTAGATCAGCTGATTCATATTTCGATTTGAAAACATTATAACAACAATATTAACTTGATCAGCTTTTTCGTCTTTACTTCTATTAAACGCTTTCAACAAAATTCTCAATAAAATTCTCAACAAAATTCTTAATGCATTCAATTTTTCTGTTTTTTTTTCACGATAATATTTTCCAACATGTATTCGACGATGACGAATCTTTATCCTGTTTCAATTTCCTTGGGAAATAGAGTTTCTACAGAGCTTTTGGTTGTTGTTGTTGTTTATTTTTTTTGTTTTTTTGATACCTTTGTTCATGGTGAAACCCTATATAAATATATATCCACACAAATGTTTTCCGGTCCAGTTGAGTAAATATTGTAGTGCTGCTGGAAAAGAAGAGTGAGGGAATATTTGATAGTTAGTAGATATTATGGGGAGAAGAAGCTATAAAATTTGATAGGAAAGGATGTAGGCGGAAAAGCGTAAAACCGAGTCAAGGTGAAATTTGAACCAGTGACGTCTGAAACTGAATTCAGCATACTTAGTAGGCAGCACACGATGAGGAAAATTTTTCTTCAAAAATATATTTACAAAAACTTTTATTCTTCGTGCATCCTGATTATGGTTGGCGTAAAAATGATCGATTGATTTTAACCATAGGCTTTAAACTAGTGTATCTTAACTTAAATGGAATTTTGAGCCGCTACTTGATAGTTGTTGAAAGTCTTCCTTTCAAGGAAGTTGTCAAGATAACTTGAGGTGATGTGAGAAGTCCAGTATAAGTAAACTGAGTGAGGTAGAATTTCGTAGCGCAGTTTATTCAATTTATGCAGTCATATTTGCTTCATCCAGTCGCGAATTTTCAAGAAGAAGTGTTGTCCTCTTTCGATTGACTCTAATGATGGTCGTAAACATTGCTGTTCTTACTGCATTTCATAAAAATTTGCTGGCAATATCTATTTTATTGTTGTGCTGTTTCGTCAAGATTATTTTGATGCAGGTTTAGCCTTGGAGAAGTGTTTTGATGCTTGTTCGCGTTCCAGTCACTATGTGAAATACCATCAGTTGTCGTACAGAATCTATTCCTCATCAGAATTGATAATACAATCTAGAAATGCATCAGTTTTGTTTCACACAAAAAAAAAACACATATTGGTGATTTTTGTAATTTTCGTTAAATGATCATCGTTTAATTTTTCTGCAACATCTGAAGCTATTTTACGTCGGTGCGCTTCAATAATGTGTCTCAATTGGATGTTGTCAATTGCAAAAGAACATGCGCCAATCTACTCATTTTCAAGACGCTCGTCTTGCAAATTTTTCGAATCAATATTGGCATGTATAGTTTCGTTTAGAAAACGGCTGGCTAAGTGCTCGGTTGATATTATGAGCAGTTTTCGCTACTTCATATCCTTGTTTGAATTCGTACAATAGAATCTCTCGAATTTGCTGAAAAATAAAATAAAACTGTTATTATAAATTAGTAAGATAATTTTTAGGTTAGTAATGTGCGAAAAACAACTCTATAATTGGCACTAGCGTGACTGAATACGGCCCGGAAATTGTCTTTTAATAAATATCGGCATTAGCTGTTGCCAAAGACTCCTACTACTTTATGGAGGTAGATAAAGCAAATTAACATGTTTTTTGCGACTGCGAACACTAAGGGCTAAGACATCTACACAAGGGCTCTAATCTTTGCTTATCATATCTCCATCCCATAATAATACAAAAAGAAAAAGAAAAGAAGAGGTTATCTAGGATATAAGAGTGGCTCCGGTAGTTCAGTTGGTAAGCGCGCTTTCATCCTAGAGATAATAGATTCAAACCTCACTCATCTCCACACGGTCCTGTGTATTCCTTTCCTATTACCTGTTACTCTATTTATCAAAAGTTCTGTCATCCATTTTTTTTTGGCACTACCACAATATTAACTCCGAGGAAACGGAAAAAAATTTGCGGGTTTTAAACATTTATAAGGCTTTCACAGTGAGCACAGGCGTCAACTCAAAGGAATTAAAGGAACAATTAAAACTTCCCCGAATACGGTGTGCATTTACTAATCAGTCCATCATTGGGTTAGTTACTCAGGCTAATCTACTATCATAGAGCCTATTTAGGTGGGTGTCTGCATGGGTCAGTATGTTCCAGTCTAGACGGGTCAGTATGCTCTCTCTGCCGTACGAAATCTGTACCTTCATTCCTGTCCTCCACCCATTATCTCATCAACAAGTTTTCGTGGGACAGAGGCAGAATTCTGACCCGTTTAAACCAGGTCTATCATAGAACCTGTTTAGATAGGTGTCTGGATGCTGCCTCTTTTGTACGAAACTTGTAGGTAGGATGGTCCTTCCAGTTTCAAGCATTGTAGTGTATATTAGTTTCACCGTCTGTAAGGCTGGACGGGCAGCAAGTTGGCATGAAGGGCATTTTGGGGTAGCCCATAGCACACCTCATACAAAGCACACTTCATACAATTTACGAAAATGAAGCAGATCCTTTGGTATGGTAATGATAACAAAGCCACGTAAAGAGGCTATTTGGTAGCTACATATATACTCCCAAGGCCAGACGGAAGAAAAATCTAGGATATAAGATTTTTGTTAAAAAAAGAAAGGTGTCCACGTCAAAATGGAAAAAGGTGTTATTACTTCACAGCCCTCAAATATTCATGCGAAGGTATTTATCCAGGCCTACTTTATTTTAATTAACCACATTTCACCTCCATTCAGGAGTTCACGCATAAAATTAAATAGATTAAAAAACAAAAAGAAACGAAAAACAAAAACCAGCGTGAAAATTTCATTTACAGCCTGACAACAGTCATCAGTTCACTAATGAGTGTTAATCGGATTTAACAAGTGCTTCTAATTGAAAAAGCTTTCACTTGCCAAGTCATATTCTGTGTGGAAAATGAACTGAGCCTCTCTCTCCCCACTTTGTAAAAGTTGAGGCAGGTCTGGTGCACAACAAAAATGAGGTTGAATTCGATATGATGAAACTAGGCGAATATGTATAATGGAACAAATCAAATAAAGAAGAAGCTGCCTGCTTCTAACTGGACTATATAAACCGTTACGCATTCAGGCACCACAATCAATAGAGACCCCTAAGCTCTTCACCTATGATGGAGCTCATCGCGTTGCAAGTTTTACTTGATTTAGGTAGGTATGAGAGAAATTAATCGTTCGAAGAGAATCGATCGAGTCATAGGCGAGTATATATAGATAACTACGAACGTCCATTCCAGTATTATACTGCTGACCGATGTCCGTCCAGTTTTTATGTTTTTGTTCGATGCATTTTTGCACCCCTTACCCACCCTATATACGTTGTTGCAGATGAGCAACTGTAGTTACATTGTGCTACAACAGCAACGAAATACCTTATCAAGTGCTAATTAATGTGTCGAGTTAGGTCTATGGTTAGTGTGCAGGCTTAGAGAGATAAGCATGTCGAATAGGTCTGTCGTTTCGGGCTTTCCAAGAGAGATTATGACACTTCATGTCCACAAAAGAATTTTTTTCTTCTTTTAAGGTCGAACTATTGATTGATTACCTTTTCGCAGGTATTCGCAATTTTAACGTGTACCAGCACAAGCCACATATAGAATAGTGGAATTGCTGCCATATATGCGTTATCCATGTATCAGAATTTATGGAATTCTTTTATATATAACCGCCGCAGTAGTCGCATTCAATATCGAATGCATGTATAGAGTGTGTGTGTGTGAGAAATACATAGAAACCAGATAGAGAGTCACACTATAGTAAACTGGTTACAAATCATCTTTTGACTTCAAGCGCTGTTTTGTCGTATATTCCGGATGACTAATTACCATGATCCGTAAGGCAAAGTTGGCGCATTATTGTAAGCTGCTTGTATTTAGTTGCTCCTTGGGTTTATCTCTTCCTGTCTCGTAATTTCAGTATTCATCGAAGACGCAGTCTGATCTTCGAACAACAACAATTCTTGGTGTGCAGATGACAGAGCTCATAGTAGCTCATAAATTAGCACAACAATGAGCCTAAAATCCACTTTGCGCATTTTTATTTTGTAGTGTTAAAGGCATGGTATTATACTTAGGTTGGTTGGCTGGTATATAGGTAGGTACTATACGAGCCGAAAGTGAGTTCACTTTATGCGCACACGTTTCATCATGCGCAACAGATTTAGAAAAGATGACAAAAGCGGTGCGGTAGCGGATTGGACGATATATGCTTACTATAGTAAAGTTCCAGCTTGTAAAGTCTTTTAAAGCCAAGAGGCGCGCAGGTATTTAACACTGAAAAACTGAAGTAGCCCACATTGCCATTCATCAAAGTGTCATCACAGAGAGATACCGACCGCGGGTAGGTAGGTAAGATACCACGCACATATAATATTAATGCGACCACGACAACAACGACGACGACAGACGATGTGCTGACCGCAACTTGCTGGATGACATTCATTGGATTTGGCAGTACTAGAAAACTAATGGAAATGAAAACCCACTGAATTTGTCGTTTTTCTTTGATCTCCATCATATGTGAACTTTGGTTTGGGACGATTCGATGCGACGCGACAACGCGACACGATCAAAACTCCTTCGCAATTGTTATATTGTATTACAAAAGTGTTTGCGCCTCCTTTTTTCTGCGCACTTAGCTCAAAGTATGTACATATAGTACATACTATGTACGTATATGCATTTTCGGTATGGACGACTTATTTGGTATTACTTCAAGTATCTCACGATGTGAGATGTAGGAAAAAAGGAAGAAGAAAAGATCTGTTTTGTTATTGTAAGATGACAGATCTTCTATATTAAGTACAGTAGCTACTTATCCCCTTATTGGAATGGAAACACTTGGTTGGTAGCAATCGCTTATGTTAATACTTTATACTTATTTCGTGTACATACGTGCAAATCGATGAAGGCTTTGTACTGATGGGATTTATCTTGCCGACACTATTCTTAAGCATAGTCTCGGTCTTAGGGGACCTATGGATATATTTTTTTTTTGTTAGACTTATTTTTCATTTGGTATGTGCCATGATTATCAAGGAAAGTTATTATTATTTTTTCAATGAATTTTTGAATATTGAAAAGGTTTTCCAATGATGAAATTTTGAATGACTGTTGAAGTGTATACAAAGGAAGTATGTCTTTGCACGGAAATGTTTGATAAGCAGATGGAATTAATATTATGTAAGAGGAAGACGGGGGACTATTTGCAACAAAATTATAAGAAACTTTTATTGCAAAGAATGAACATTTTACTCATTTATTCTTCGTTCTTGATGGAATTATTCCCAAAATTTTTTCAATTCTTTTATTATATTTAGTTTTTTTGTTTGCCTTCATTGTCTTTGGGAGTATAAGGTTTCGGTACACTTGAAAAATGCCATGATATTTTCAGTCCACATGCGCTGGTCTGGAGGTAGGTATCTGCAGGACACCAGTTCCAGCAAACTGTGGACTCTTTGTGAGTGGACGGTCTTAGAGAATTAGCGAAAGGCAGTCCGGTATGTCTGGCTTCTAAACGGGCTGTCTTGAGAAACCTAGATCAAAGGATGACACCGGACATCCAGCCCTTGAGGCTGCAGGAACTATCTTCGACAAAAACCAGTCCGGGACGTCTGGCTTCTAAACACGCAGTCCTGGGGAACCCAAAACTTACGTTACAAAGGACAGTATGTGTCGGCTGGCACCGGACATCCAATCATTGAAGAACCCAGGAGTGGCCTCAGGAAGGAATTGTGAAGAATTTTAAGCATGATTTTAAAACTGTGCAAGAATCCAAATTTGTTTATACAGGGCGTACCGCCCAAATGGTGTAGTACATCAATTCAAGCAAAAGTCCTCGGAGATCCAGAAATTACTTCATGAAGGTCGACCCTGTGAGGAGGGACATCTTCACAGACAGTGCTCGGGAAAGAACGAACCTTAAAGATGGGGGTCTGGAGAGACAGTTCTTGATGACTGGATTGGGCTTGTGTGGCGGCTCCTAAAGCTAAGGAAGGAATCAAGATGAAAACAGCCTTACGGTAATAAAAGGGCGACAATTTGGTTCTTCAATACTTGCGTGCTTTATTGAGTTTTATAGCTACTAGTGAAGGTTGGGTAAATTTACAATCAGGAACGCCTTCTGATGATTCGTCTGGGAGCTGGCAATCTAGACTAGACTGACTAACAAACTAACAATATTTTACTTTAAAATTTAATATGCGATGTGAAGATCCAATAATTGCGATGCGGGCATTGTGTTCTTTGCATACTGCTTGCATTGTGCAGCGACGCTGATTTAATAACCCAATGAACACGTTGACAGCTGCGTTGCATTTATAATTGTGCTCAAATCTAAATTTTATATTTTATGAAGTATTGGGCTATTGTCTTATATTTTATAATATAAAATTACTCAAATAAATTTTTGAAAGTAAAAGTTCAAAATTGATAGTTTTGAAGATATTGTTAATTTTGGCTTAATAAATCTTATGACTTCACAACGCATTTGCGCACGCATTGCCATCACCGCCGGCTCTTTCCTTTAATTCTGATCAAAATACTATTAAGGCTGAAACACATCCAAGCAAGCCTCAGGCCTGGCCTCTCTCAGGCTTCTTCACAGCTCGACTCAACGCTTGCCTCAGTGAAATGAAAACAAAATGATACCACTGTTGACAGAAGTAGGCCTGAGAGAGAAAAATTTCCAACATTAAGCAAAGCGCGTTTTGCGGCTAGGCCTTGAGGCTAACTGCTGGCATGGTTTTGTGCTGAATCATTTAAAAACCCGTACTGGAAATTTTGACAACGCCTCGAGGAAGCCTCGAGGCCTGGATGTGTTTCTGCCATTATGCTGCACAAAGTAGTCTTTTGATATGGAAACCAACCTGACTACTAAGATCAATACAACTGTTATTTAAATCTGGTACATGCTTTTGGCACAAATAAGTAAATATTTACTTATTTGTGCTTTTAGCCAGGTCATGTGGTTAGTCTATAGTTGCTATTCTAATTATGGGACTGCCATCTGTTGCTTATTATGAAAAGCATATAGTTTTGGTTATTGTCATAGATATTATTTTTGTGTTGTCCATTTCCCTGCAGTACTGCAAATTGTAGATGCTGCTGAAAGCGAAGAGGGAGCTGTAATAGTCTAAAAAACAGTCTAAAGAAAAGATTATATAAGGAAATGACATAGACTCGAACCTACGATCCCTTAATTGTAGTCAGCGTTGCTACCAACTGACATATCGAGGTCTGATTTAATTTTTGCTTTCTTTCAATTATTTTTCTTTCTCAAACATTGTTTTCGATTTCGGTGCGATGTATCATTGAGAATGGCGTATTTTTGCCCCTTCTTTCCTTGGTTGCTTTGTTTTGTCAGTGGAGTTTTTTCGGTACATGGAACGAACTTCTTTTCGGATTTAATGGATTGCTAGTAACTAAAGCTTGAAGACTGTTCTAGGTCCAAGAATAAATAGCTTTTTGCTGATTATCAATACTCATAACCGGCACTATTTCAACTTGGAAACCTCTCGGTCTGCATTGAGCTGGTGGTCCTTAAGATATTTCTTAATTCGCACAATCAAAAAGCTGAAAAATCACTTTTGGTTCTTAATTTACAGGAATTACAGGGAAATAATCATTTTTGATCAGTCATATGTGATTTTTTTTTCAACCAGGTGTCGATTCCTTTGCTGCGCATGCTCTTGAATGGAATTTATATTACATTTACATCCAATGTCTGCAGCCAATGTGAGCAGTGGTCTTGGAGTGACATGAGTATCATCCCCTTAATTCTATTCATATCTAGAGCCACTATACTTGGTGATTATCTATCAGCAATACAACTGGGTCTTCTTTGGCCTCAAGACTGCTGTTACTCCAGTTTCGTCGAAGTTCCAAATATTGAAGGGAGCAGATGATTAAAATGAGCTCACCTAACTTATTGAAAAATTCTTCACCATTGGTTCTATTAAAACTTCTTATTCTTGCTTAACTTTGTTGTGACTGCCCTTCTGAAAGATCTTGGTCCCTTTTTAAAAAATATTAACTCTGAATTTGTGCAGTGTGGTCATATGGACCCCAAAATCTAAATAATATGCAGAAGAATGAATTCGGGACGCTTTATTTGTTTAACGATTACTCCTACTACTGAATTATTGTGCTGAATCACTTTATCTTTTTTATTTCGTATTTATAAAAGCTGTCTCAGAATGGAAGTCAGGTTTTATATATGGATAACTTGGTTACATTTTCGGGGTTAAGGTGGGGGCCTACCAACTTCTCTAGTATTAGAAGAAGATATACCTCACATATTTCTGATGAAGGCTTCATTCAATGCTAATAATTCTTAGAAGTTACTTAAGCAACAAATTCTGGAATCGCTTCAATATTAGGCTGAACTACAATAGAAGTATACGAAAGTACATTTACTTACGTAAAGCGAACGTGCACTTTAATTTAGCCGGCGTACACAAATTAACTTAAACTCGTGTGAGGGGAACATTCGTTAAGTTTAAATATCCAATTTTCCGTAAGTATAGTGCGCTAAGAATTGCTCATTCCGTAAGAACGCGATGTGTTCAAACAAATAAATTATTACTAAATGATTAAAAGTGCAATGTAAAAATTAAAATGGAGTAAAAATGGTACTGCGAATTAATAGAAAACACAATTCTTCAATTAAATCAACTTCCATTTGTTAATTATTTCACTTTTACCACTTCCTAAAATTGAAAACATTAAATATCAAGATAATAACCCCTGCGGAATGTGATATATATTTAGGCTAAAAATATCAATTTTTCGGAAGTAAACCTTAGTCTCGTTTAATTTCGTAAAGTTATTTACTTCTATTGTAGTTCAGCCTATTCTCGGGAGGAAAATTATACCAAATGTTACCTTGCTGAAATTGTTAGACTTTTTCAGTGTGGCACGGTAGATATATCGGATGTCTGCGTAATCTGTTTATTATTATTAATTTTTTTTTTTTGAGTATAATAACCAAAATTTTACAGGAGGCAACTATATTATAGAATTAGATTTAGATTCGCTGAGAGGTATATGTACACCACTCAGCGAATATGTAAATTAGCCTCGTATATCTGAATTATGACATGAAACATCTCTCCCGTTTAATATTAGTAGAGTTAAGACTGTTTTTGGAGTCCAGAATCTTTCAGAGATTGAGATTCGCAGCATAAATTGATAGACGAAATCCATGCTCCAGCTCACTATTGCTGCACAATTGCAGAGTAAGTGATGTGAAGTTTCTTGAGCACATTAGCAGAATCGGTAGGATGAAGTTTCATCCAAGCCTATCTTGTTTAATTGATACCGGAAGGGGTGGGGCTTAGAAGAGCTCTGCAATTATTTGAGAAGAAGAAGTTCTTTTGTTTTTTTCCCAAAGGTGTCAATAAATAATTTTGCCCTTTAGCTCTTCCCAATAAAGAGATTTTAGTTTTTTCTTTTAGTTATTTCAGACAGCTCTGAGGTAACATTGTGAAGTGCAACAAAATGTCCTTGATCCGACAGACGGAGTTCTCTCTTCTCCTTTAGCTAGTCCGTCAGCAATTTCACTGCCTCTATGACCATCGTCGTCCTTCATATGACAATAATTTTATTTCTCCCAGATGAAGTTTTAAGGGTTTAAAGATACTTCCAGACTATCGTTGACTTAATGGTAAAAGATTTTAGAACCCTGAGAGTGGCTTGTTTATCCGAGAGAGGGTTATTGAGCCATTTCTCAACTTGGAATACGGTTGAAGACATTTAAAATCAGGCATCTCGGGTCGTATACATCCAGTTTAACTGCATAGTTGGTCTTGCAGCCGTACATATGTATACCAAACCATTGGTCCTTGCTGAAAGGATAGTTTACTGGCGCCTCCTAAAACCGCATCATATGGTCTTACAATATTCAGCATGGATGTGATTATATAAGATGTTTTAGTAATTTTCTCGTTTAAACTGCTTCTTCCTTTACAAACTGATAGTATACTAAAGATGGATATTGAATTTGACCTTTCAGTGAGCTATAACTGTTCCTGCGTAAAAATTATTAGAAGTGAAGCTACGAACTTCTGACTTATGTAGGTATGTTTGAATAACAATGCAAGTGCCTTCAAGTTGCCCACAGATTGAAAAAAACAGAGTGTACTCGATAGTACTCTTCATTACCTTTCATTTGAAACCAAACATGCTATATTTGTATCACCACCGCAGAGAGTTATAGCTCGTTACCGTAAAATTTATAGGTTAGAATCCTAAACTTGCTATGTACAATAGGGTGGTGGGGGGGAGGGGGAGCTTGTTCAAATATGGAACGTTTGGTCTCAAACGAAAGGTATTGGAGAGTACTATTGATTTGTCTGCTCCGTTTTTCGATCTGAAAACATCGTAGAAGATATTATCCTCGCGAATTTCATTGCGGATAACTTTAATATATGATTCAAATGTGTGAACTAACTCGGTCAGAATTCATTAGCGAAACTGCTTTTTCTCAATCAATGCTCTTCACAAAATATCTTTGTCCTTGATTTATTTCGAATTATATATTTATTTTGAAATTGAAATTAATTTGCCTAATTTCCAAAAACCCCGATGAATGGCAGTTATTTTCATAGTGAAATAGTATGTAGTGTCGATGGAATGTGGACATTTTTGAGAAATGCTACGTCAAGAGATGAAGCGATAGTGAAGAGGTAGCTTGCATATTGATGTTAAGCGTTAACGTTGGAATATAGTATAAGAAAGCTGGAGAAACTAAGAATGCTTAAATTGCCATCTAACAAAATAGTTGAATACCATTTTCTATCAATCTACGTATTTACTCTTACATGCGAATTACAATAATTTCATTCATTTAAAATTATACAGACCTCATCCATTGTCTTCATTTGTTCACTTCATCATATAATAAGAGACATAATAGAGTTCGATTCACATGTCTGCGCATTTCAAAAGTAGGCGTATAACGATGTTCCCTAAATAATTAATAGTTTGCATGAATTATGAACATTAGATACGTTGCGTTGAAATAGGTAAAATATGAAATGCAATTTCTATTCGAATACTACCACCTTTTACTTACCTGTTTCTCATCCTCCTGTAGAATTGAACTAGCAAAGAATTAGCAAAACGCATTCACTGAAAAATATATATGAAATTAAAGTGCACGCACGGACATGGGCAGGCATTCGAGCAATCTCAAAGGAAAGTGATCATTAAAATGCGATTAGACCGGACTGGGTATTTCCTTGTCGAACGTTATACTACTGCTGCTGCTTCTACTGCTCAGTGTACACCATGCTTATTATATTTCGCAGGGGTCTTTTGCACACTTCCTCTTGGTTATTTTGTTACTGTTTTATAATTGTAAACGCACCGGTCGACGCGGCAGTATCAATGTACCACGGAACAAATGCATTCAATGCAACAAACAATAAGCAAAAGGCGCTTAATTAATTAATTCCCATGTCCATGCGCTGAAGCATGCTAAGCATTCTTCAGCGCTCGATTCAGGTGATTCATTGCTTTTTCAACAGCCTGTTGTAAAGTATTTTCTTATATGTAGGTACTTAGGTCGCATATGCTCTATATTGAGTTATTAATTTCTTTGAAGGCTTATGTATAATTAAATCTTACGCCGCGATTGATTTCAATTTATACGGAGGAATGAGTTTTAAAAATGTCCTCGTGCTTAAAGTAATTTTATTAAAAATTTAAGTCAGCTGAATTATGTATTTGGCAGAGGGGATGGGGCAGAGATCTTACAATGTTGGAAAAGGCATAAAAACTCAAATTGAAGAGTATGTAAAAAACGTTCACTGCATCATCAATTATAATTTAGGAAAAATTCATAATCTAAACCATAATTATTTAACTTAACAAAAGGTATAAACTTGACCTCAGTAAGTGTAATAAATTCTAAGAATTAATCCTACATTTTAATGGCAATGACAATGAATTGGGGTTCCGTAATTAGTGAGTGGAGTCTGGGCTCTATACGGGATATAGTTCTAGAGGATCTAACAAATTTTCACTCTTCAAACATGTAACTCTGGTTTAGAAATCCTATTATTTTAGCAAATAGAATAACTGAGCGATAGTTCATGTAAACTTGTAACTGACAACGAAACACAGAGCCAGTGTGCTTCGAGACATAGTTGAATCGACGAAGGCCGTAGATATACCGGAAAATTGAATTAAATGCCAACATGAGCATTCTACTAGAAACAGAATCAAGTCTTGAAGAGGTTTCACATCCGTAAATGAATATAGACAGAGCAAGGGCTTTAACCAGCTTAAGCCGGGAGTGGGCGGGGGTAAAATCAAAAATTGAAATTCCCGAAAAATTTATAACTAGATCAATATGATCATTATACTAGTTAACAAGCGGAGTTGACAAATAGTAAGTTAACCCTATCCAGATAGACCGGTGAAGGGCTAGATATATCCCAAAGGTAAATTAAATTTATTAGGATTATCCAAAGTTTGTTGGTTGCAAACCACAAGTGTACTGATTTTAAATCATCATTTATGTATACATGGTAACCTTGCAGAGGCCAATTAAATATGGTTGCGCATCATCTTACATATAAATGTAATTTTCTGTGTGTAATACAATCAAATATATTATTTATGAAGATGAAAATAAGAGGGATCCCAATATAGAGCCCTACGGGACACCAGCATGTATTTGCTGAATATCGATCTTAGCTTACCAAACATAAACGACTGACAGCTTTGACTAACATAACTAACGGTAAACTTAGCTGCATGATACGAAAACTTGAATTTCACAATATGCAATTTACTGATAATTTTATGACTGACTGTATCAAAAGCTTTATAAAAATCCAAAAGTATTAGGATAGAAGAATTCTTTCTGTCTACTGATTGGCAATTTCTTCAATTATTTTGATTAGGGCAGTTGTACAGTTATATATTTGAAAGTCTTATTGTTGTGTCTATTCAAAATATGATGGTATGAAATGTGTATAACGGTCAATTTAGGTATACATAAGCTTTGCTATGACTTTTGACAAATATAGAAGTATATTTATTAGCCTGAACTCCTTCGTTGAAGCGTTTACAACACTTCCTACTACTAATAAAAATTGAAGTAGGTATAAAGTGAAATTTTGGCCTATGAATTGGACATTTTTAACATGTTTCGATATAAGAGTTGTGAAGTCGTTTGCTCGGTCGGTCGGGATTGCTCGGGCGCCAATAGTTCGGTCGGTAGCAAAACGTCAAAATTTGACTCTGGGTAGCTTCAGTGGAGTGAGGGATCCAAATGAGAACAGTTGGGTTGAGTTCACATTAATTCTTTATTATATTAGTGAAATTCTTGCCTATGTTTTCTTAATCTACTTTGAGTGTGTGACAGGACAGACTTCCGTTGTACACGTACTAACTAGTGGTTTGCGTTTGCTCACGTACCACCACTAGACCTCCGTTGTTCACATACTGGTGACAGGATAGCTTTTCCGTTGTACACGTGGATTCCGTTTGTTCACGTACTACCAATAGCTCTTCACGTTCTGCCTCACAGGCAGAGTTTGGAGGTGGAGGAGGATTTTCTAGGTCTCCCGGACAAGCCAGTTCTACTTGGTAAAAATGTTGTGCAGGAAATTCTGGTAGGTGGATGAAGGTGTCTAGTGAATCTATATTGCCCTACTTATAATATCGATCCAAAAACTTATTGTGAATTATACGAAAGAAAATTTCGTATATAAAACTTCACACATAGTTCTATTAATGTCTAGCCATGTACAGGTTCGTTCAGGGTTAAATCAAGTTTAAGAATGAGTTAAACAAAAATTACACAAATGTGCCCAAAATTAAAACTCTATCCAAATTCATTAGATTCCATACCTACTGACTTTGATGAAAAAGTTATTGCAAATGTTCGCATTCAACTTATTTATTCTGTTTATTCCATCTTGTGTCAAAAGCCTCATAACGAAATGTTGGGGAATAGATGATGTGTTTAATTTTAATATTTTAATGTTAAAAACCTTTGCTTTTATTAAGAGTCAATGAGTCTTGTCTTAACCTTTTTTATACCATATATGCATATATATACATTATATAGTTTGATAAAATTGAAGAAAACAAACACAAATGGTTTTAAAAATAACCAATAGGTTTTATAAATAACCACTTGGTTATACATAAAAAAAATATTTTGGTATTAATCAATTAAACAGCACACAACACATAATCATCCCGAATTCTTATGTATTGAGAACTTGTTTTTTCACGAATTAAAAATACGGTTAAGGCCAGGGCTCTCTCGACAGATCAATTGGTAAACGCGGTACCTACCATCCTAAGGATCGTGGTTTTGAATACCACCTTGACACGGTTTCCCGGCCAAGAAACAAAAGAAATATGTTTAAAAATTACTTCTAATTTGAAGTTCATTTCTATACTCTACATGGAATCTATAAGGTATACTAGGTTTGCCATTCCATTTGTAAAGCATATGTCGAACTAATGATCGTAGAGAAAAATGGATTGAATTGTCTTTCCGTCCGTCTGTCTGTGCTCTTGATAACTCGAGAACGCGTTTACTTATAGAGGTGACAATTTGAACGCGGTTTATTTTAAGAAACTCCATCTTAAGGTTATCATAAAAAATTTTGTTTTCACTATATACAGGGTCTGTTCTGAAGGTAGTAGGACTCATTATTTTAAAAAAAATGTATTCATGAGAATAGTACAAACGATTAGAATTTTTCAAAGTAGCACCCTTCCGCAACCAACTAGTTTTCCAGTTTTCGACGCCTCCAGTAACGCCTGGACCGGAACCGCCTCTACCGACCCGTGATGCTTCCCCTTAAGCGACAATTTTATTCTCGGAAATATAAAACCGTCTGGCGTGGCCAAGTCGGGGCTGTAGGGTGGCTAAGGCAGCGTTCCCACTTTCGCTTCCCGGTTGGCCTTTTGTTCTTCTGACAACACCAACTTCGTGCACACTTTCCTCATGGCTAAGTTTTCTGTCACTATCTCAAAAACTTGGGTTTAAGGAATGCTCAAGTCATCACCAATCATTATGATACTCATCCTATGATCACTGTTCAGTAAATTTGTCACTCGCGACACATTTTCGTTGGTCTTGCTGGTCGAAGGGCATCAGGAGCAGTCATCGTCTTCCACTCCTTCCCTACCCACGGAATAGTTTGCGACACTCAAAAGCAACCTACGTATGGCAGCATCATCGTAGGCCTCCTTAATCATGTCGTGAGTCTTTTTGCCCGTTTTACCAAGCTTTACACACAATTTGATCGCGAATCACTGCTCCAGTAAACGCTCCATGATTCTCCGTGACATGGCGTTTCGACATGGGTTCACAGTATACCTCCAGCGATGCTGCGCTCGCAGACCGCCTACCGTTCGCCCAGGAAAGATCCAGTCCTACTTCTTTGAGAACAGATCCTGTATTTGGACACTGCATAAGAAGACGTTGACGTAACGACTTGAAATTTTGTACAAAGCCTTTTCATACAAATGGTAAATAGAATTCCAGAGATGGGTTGAATCGGGCAAGGCCTTCTTGAAGTGTTGCCACACAGAACTATCGTTTCTTCTTTATTTCACTCTTATTTTCATTTAAGGTATATTGGCCTTAGACCAATCATAATATTTTCTGTTTTTTATTTTAATTGCAAACTTCAAATTTATGAGAACAAATCTTGATTTAGTTATAAGAAGATATAATTAAAAAGTTCACAAAATGTGAGCCTAATATAAAAATAAATAGAAAAAGTTTTACCATTTTCGAAACTGCGGGTTTGGTTGTGGGAGATTTTGTAATGAGGAATTTGCTGCATACAAAATTTACGAAAAAAAATAAAATACAAATCATTACCAACAACGATTTATTTAGTGTTTGTTTTTGTAATTCTACCACCACCAAAACAGTTTATCTTACAGAGTCATTCACATTTATTGGAACAGGGTGACGAATCAATATAAATTCAATTCGAGTTTTAAAAATTGAACTTCGGGTGTTTAAAATTGTTGATTTTTACTCCTATAATATTCTTCTTTCCAAAATTATATCTGACCAGTAGATTTTCTTTACATTTATACAGGGGTATACACATTTTAACAAAACGAAAACTGAAATACTAATACAATATTCCTTTTTATTTATTTATGGTAACATGTCAATGTATTTCTTTTATGTCTTCTAGTAGCACGGAAAATGAAAAAATATCTCTTAAAAACATACCTTAACAAAGAGGAAGTGTTACTCAAGAATTATTTGGCTGTAAGAGAATATTTTAGAGCATATTATATTCTCTTGGCGATATTATAATAATAATTTACAAAAGACTACCTACGATGGTTGGTCCGTCAGTCATTAAAATTAAAAAATCGTTCAAGACTATTTCAGGCATAGAGAAAACATGACTGAAGGAGGTTAAACGGAAATGAATGAATATTGGATACAATAGTGTTAAAATTACTGTGGCAAAACAAAAAACAATCGAAATGAACTGAATTTTTTGAATCGATATTTAATTTATATTTATTTTTTTCGGGCGAGAATCGAACTCACAATTGTTAGTATCTTCATTTTGTTTGTATTCGATTTTGAGTTCCAATATTCATTTCCCTTCCAACTTACCTACTTTTTGCTTTCAAATTATGTTGAAAATAAAAATCAAACAATAATAAAAACACAATCTGGACCACTTAAGTTCAGGTGTAATTTGAGATAGACATTAGAACTCTATAACTTATCTTGGGCCAAATTCAAGTACAGCACTTTGTCTCGATTAGTGTACACAATTTTGCCCCATATAAGGTACAAGCCAAGTACATAAACAAAAATGAATTGAACTCTTACCTTCGTTTATAGTAGGTACTTAGATTTCTGGTATTCAAAATAAAGCTAGAAGAGCCACCTCTTAAGTGCTTAGCCATGAACTATGCTATTTATATTGTTTTAGTAAATAATGGGAGCTTTTTTACTAAAATTACATTAGATGGGTGGGTGTTTTTGAACTTTGCTCCGCTCTCCCCTATACTTAAATAAACTTTGTACTTTTAATCTCTTGACGTTAATTACAACCAATAGTCTACTGACTTATTTTCTACATACCAATAGACATATGTAGTAAGTAAGGTGCAAGACTGAACCAATGTTACTTCACTAAGCCTTGATGTTATCTTCATTTCCAAAGTTTAAATCGCAGTTAAATACATATATATCTTTCATATAATCTGTAGTTATAATAAAAACAAAAAATAACAAACAAAGCAAGCATTTTATAGTGAAAAGTTAAGTCTAACTCGGATTGCACCAGAAATGTAAGATTTAGTGCTATCGGTACGTAAAGATTTTTCATTTGGAAAAATAAGTTTATTAAAAAAAATCCATAGCCCTTCTGAATCTCTAACTGCCGTAATACGTCTGGGGATTCTTTTAGCAAGTTTTTCGCGATAACTTAAAGGAATTTTGTCCCATTCTTCGTTAACTTTTTCCCACAGAATTGTGAGGAAAGTCGGGGCTGAAATATATTCTTTATATAACGCCGATTTCAAATATGCCCACGGGTCTTGATCGAATTCAGATCAGAGCTTTGGGCAGGCCAATCTAACACCGAGTAAGGCTGCGTTGAAAAAGGTGCACGAAAAAGGATATCTTCGGAAATGTTCCACCCAGAATTCCGCAACTTTTGGTCAAGTCCGTTTTCCGTTGGTGAAGCAGGAGCCTGGTCTTGGCGGACCGGAGGGGCGAAATTTTGAAATTGCTTTGCTTAAGTTCCCGAATCTAGAAGCTTAGCGCGTTCATTGATATTTCAAATTAATTGGCACAATCATAAGGTACAAGTGGTATGAATTTCAGGTTCCGCGGGGGTAAGGGCCGGATCGCCGGGGGTCCAAGGATTCAGTAAGGACGAAAAGGACATAACCGAAGATATCCTTTCCGGTGTGTCTTTTTCAAATGTTTACTATATCAAAAGGTAGCCCGACTTATGCTTTTGTTATTAACACTTTGATGATATCTCTGCATTTTCGAGAAAAATGGCGAAGGAACACAATAAATGGAGTACAATTAGATACCTTATATCTCGATAATAAAGGGTAAACTGGAATTTTCAATAAAACACTTTCGTTTTAATTTTATTTGTAGAATTCAAAACTATAGTCGAAATATATTCTTAACAAGGACGAAAAGGACATTTTTTAAATATATCCTTTTCAAAGTCCTTTTTTAAAGACTTTTTCTATGCTAAATGATAGCATAACCAATTCTACGTAGCTTTTATTATTAGAATTTTTTCAATATCTCCGCACATTTTCCAGAAAAATGCGCGGTGAGCACGTTACGTGGGACACCCTGTATTACTCAAATTAATTTCATTAAAAGCTACTGAAAATAAAATTATGAAAAACTGGATCAATATCCGAGCTACTTTCCTCGAACAGTAGGTATACTTACTACCTTGAATATTTAAGGATAAAAATTCGGCTCTGTTCGATATTTATTACATAAAAAGTTCTTACCGTATTTATTTTCATAACGGTAATATATAAATTTGAATAATTCTCCTGTTCTCGATGAGTTATATAATTTTATTTGTGTTTTCTTTTTATAAATATTTTTTACATTTCAATAACCACTTAGCATCCAAATCCACCTAGAGGAAAAAAACTTGCGAAACTAATTAGCTGATCTACTCACGGACAAGGGCATGAGTCAAGGTATATAGAATACAAGGTATTCTCACTAAATTTTTGACACATTGCACCTGATGTGCTGTGACGATATGTATAGGTATGTAAGGCGAATGTATTCAGTACAAACTGTGTATTTAAATCCAATTTGAATGTTAAAAATTTTCATACATGTGAATATTATTTAAAACTGTGTTTACATAACTAATTCACATGCAAATACCCCACTATGTCTAGTTTATGAAAGTTCTTAGGCAACAAGTTAGCATCCTGGAAAGTGAAATCATCTCACATAAATACGTTGTGACTATTCATTCTGAATTTTACTTTATAACATGAACACTAATTTAAATGCAGTAAAAAAGAAAAAAAAACACAAAAAGATTAATTATGTATTCATTAAATATTTTACTGCTACAAAATCATTTATGACATAAAAAAAGCTATTTTTGTTTCTGTTTACAGAAATAGACAAAATGGCGGATCGTGGTTTTCGGTACGAGCCACCTTGTATTCTATATACCTTGGGCATGAGTAGTTGCGAGTAGATATGAGTACTTGGGAGTACTTTATACAGCCAAATGGAACACAACCAATGCAGGTTCATATCATTCAAACTTCAAATTTGGCATTCCGCAAATGCAATAAACTAACAATTATAAATGCAGTCACATAATCATCAAGTTTTTCAATTATAATATTAATGGTATTTTAAATCTTCAATTCATTATAAAAATTATTTCCTACATTTTTAACGTCAATATTCATATACCTATACATAGTGACCGATGAATGAACGATCTTTGTTAAGAACAGCTCTGTATTTAACATTCTCATAAAAGACTGACTTTAATGTTTCAATTAAAAAGAAGCGAAACTATAAAAATTGATTATAAAGCAAAATTAGCATTTTCATTGCGAAATAATAAAAAAAAAAAAACAAGAAACGAAGAAACTCCTTCCTTCGAAATCTACAGAATCTGTTAAACATACCCCGCTAAATTTACACATCGCCATGTTGGTATGTAGGCAACAAATCATTTTTAACGACTCTACACTTAAATGTAATTTAAAAGTTGAAATTCTTAAGCAACATTGCTCATTAGTTTTTTTTTTTTTTTGAATTTCAAAATGCCACCGATGGACTATCATTGACCATTAAACAATCTACCAAAAAAAAAAAAAAAAAAACGCAGATATTTCATCAGTTACTATACTTATATGTATAACTATACCACACATATCCATCATACCACCACACCAAATGTATTTTTGTGGAATGTAAAAACTTTGCTTCAGCTAAGCACAAAACCAATTATCACACCATCTCAGGTTGCAGTTTAGTGCAAATATTTTAACACTAAACGCGTTGCTATGTCCATTGTTATAGCTACCAAACCGCACACAGAGATTGATCAAAGATGATAAGAAGTGTAGAGCGCGAACAATCAACTAAGATATGCCAGGTATTGACCACCAACCGTCATTTCGATAGCAGATTCCAAAACGCATTTTTGATTCCCTCTTTATACTTACACTTGTACACTTCAGGTAGGCCTAAATATACTAACTCTATATATATATGGTTGTGTGTGTGTGTATGTGCTATAACTATCTTTCATTACACATTGGTGTTGGCAATAAATCAAACGATCAATTGAATTCCAAAGTGATCAGGAGAGTTAAAAACCGATCAAACGACATAAAATACCTGAACAGAGAGTGAGCATACACGGCATGTATAACAAATTTAACGTGTTCGTCTTGCGCACAGGTATCCCCTTTTTTGTATGTATGGATGTATGTCCAACTTGTTGGTCACGATCTGGCAGCACACAGCATCCCTAACGTTTCTCGAATATTCGGATTAAGGTGATGGTATGAAGAAACAAAAAAAAAACCAGAAAATCAGAATTTTCCCGATTCAACCGAGTGTCATGTGTTACAACAAGCTACAATGGCCTGTGATGTGTGAAATAAAAACTCGTCTACTTCACTTCCCTGCGGAATACCGTGAATTCCACAATGGCCGAGAAATTAGCACCAAACAAGCCTTTCGCGCACAGCTCATACTAAATAATTTTCATGGACGCGGTTTTATCTTCTTTTGTATGTTGAAGCTTTCGGCTTGTGCGTTGCATGCCATAACGTAAAATTTGCAGGGGTTTTTTTTCGTATTTTTTCTTCTACCGTTTTGATAGGAATTTATCTCAACATTGAAAACTATCTGCGTAGGTCTACTCTGCGGATATGACCAAATCGCCAAAATAATAATTTTTAATTGTAGGTAAACCTACTCATGCAGGTTTAATTTAATTTTTACTTTAACTTAAATTTATTTTTTTTATTTTTATTTTTATTTTTTGTTTTACAGTTGGACTTTCACAATCGGTACAATCATCAGGAGCAGTAGCCGGTACAGGATTGTTTCCAGGTGGAAATCCAACTCAAACTACTCTTAGTGCTCTAGTCTCTCAGCATCGCCTGTTGGAACTTTCACGGTTCGGATTACGTGGTTATGACCTTGCTCAACATATGCTGACACAACAGGGTGCTGTTTCTAAACTCCTTGGTGAGTACATACATACATAAAATATCTATCTACACACACCTATGTATATATTTTGAATTCATTTTTATTTTTATTATTTTTTTAATGTAGTGGAAAATATTTTAATTAAATATGTGCATTACATTCCGTATTACATTCCATAGCCAAACATCTGTCGCTTCTGTGTCTGTGGTATCGTTTTTAAATTATGGGGTTCGTGCGTCTTCTTTAAATTTTTGTTATCTTTACACCATCGTGAAGTAATTTTAGGGGCAATTAGCCGTCGGTATTTTGAGTACTAATTTGTGTTCGTATACTCTCAAGGAAGTGCTTATCAGTGATACGAGATTAGGGATGGGGTTAAAAGGTTTTTTTTTGTGTTGCTATGGTTATATCAGATATACATAACTGAATTTATATGAATATAAATCTTTAGATGGCTACTGTTTGATAAGAACTATGAAAAATAGTCAAAGTTAGTTTTATTCTGTATAGTTATCGAACATATTGCGACATTAAGTATATTAGAATTGAGGAGACCAGCTCATGTTTGAAGTTGGTTATCCCATTTCCAGCTTAACTATTTCAATTATCATTTGCAGTTGATAACCAATCGGCATAGTTCCAATTAACTTGTTTTTTTATTTCAAGAAAATACATCCCTTAATAATAGGTTTTTACTCACACAAATATTTTGCGAAATTCAGATCTCGAGGTTTTGGGTATTTTCATTTGTTCTAACTGTATCTATTTCTGAGAGTTTCTTCTGTAATTTGTGTATCTGAATTTGTTGTATAACATACGAGCGCGAAATTTGACTGAAAAAAGTGATTTTCAAAACATATTTTTTGAAATTTGTGGGGAATTTTGATTTCATTGAACTAAGAGATATTCACGAGTGAAGAAAATGATAAAGCTATCACAAACTTAGATGAACGCGATAGAATTGCAAAAGGATTCTACAAATTATTGCTTACCTATTTGATACATTGAACATAGTTAACAAAATGTGCATATGTATGTATATACAATTGAGGGAGCTTTGGAAGTAGTCAACATACCACTAGGTCAATTCAATCGTAACTCCGTAAACTCCTCTGACCTTCTTAAGTCTATCTCAGCTATGTATATTAGCCAGCGCTGTTCTAATTTGATAGTAGGGGTAAATACTGACCATTTTTTATGCGATATGCTAACAACGCACTTTAACTTAGTTAATACTTACCCGACTTAGCATAATTGTATTAAACGATTCCTTCTAGATTTATTTTTTATTTCTGACCCTTCTCTAGTACTATTTTTCCCTAGATCATGATATTATTTTCCTTTCTTGTGATGTTAGAGTTAATAGTAATCCAAGTCCATCATTTTTTCGATATAGAGATTTCAACAACCTTGACTTGGAATCCCTTCTCGCTGAATGCGAATGCATATAGACGATCAGGTTTTTCTTCTCAATCATTCCATTCAGTACCTTTATGACAAGTATGTAACTCTACGCACTAGGGCAATAAAAAGTGGCTTCTGTTCCTGGTTCAGCACTGAAATAAAATCCTTCATTGCAGAGCGGAAATTTCTTTTTTCCAAGTATCGTAGATTGAGGACACCAGAAAGTCGGAAGATTTACACGCTCTTAAGGCATAAAATTAATGTAAAAATTAGCGAGGCTAAACGTACGTATTATAGGCGCAAGTTCGATGTAAGTGTTCATCCGAAAATGTTATCGCGTAACTTGCGTGATACTGGCATATATGGAGGCAGGACGGCTAAGTGCAACCTGAGCCAACAGGAACTTAACAAATTTGTCATAACTGATCTTCAATCTGAAGACAATGATCAGATGTTCTTGGCAGGCTTGGATTCTCTTCATAGCTCTAATGGGTTTAGTTTACGGGGAGGGGATGGAGCTGAAGCCTTGAATGCGATTTTCGCTATTAAATCTAATGCTGTGGGCCCTGACATCAGCTTGCTTTACTTTCTTTCGAAGGCTCTGGAGAAGCTACTATATTGGCAGGCTCAACAGTACACACAGCAAAAAAACCTCATAAATAGCTGTCAATCTGGGTTTCGACCCAAGCATAGTTGCGAAAGTACTCTCGTTAAAGTCACAAAAGACATACGCGTTGCACTTTAAAGAAGAGAGATTTGTATTCCGGCACTTTTGAATTTCTCCAAAGCTTTCGACAGTGTTTGCCATGTAAACTTCCTAGACAAATTGTTTAATAAATTCAATTTTTGGTGTCGAGCTGCTCATTTAATCTAGGAATTCTTAAAAGGGCGATTGCAAAAGGTTACCCTCAAATTTTCTTCCTCTGTCTTGTGGAGTACCACAAGGTTCCAGTCATGCTCCTCTACTCTTCAGCCTATACATTAATGATCTGCCTGAAATAATACAAGATGTCAACATTCATATTTATGCTGACGACGCTCAGGTCTATTTCAGTCGTCCTCCATTAATACATTAATGATTTAGATATAGAGTCGTAGAACATTGCACAGTTTGTTTGTTCGCGGATGACACTCTTATATATATTTATTATGAATCTTGTGTAAGAAATGATGTGAATGATGATTTAAGTAAAATGGATGAATGGCTTTTGTTTTATTGTGGAAGAGGAACGTAAGATCTCAATCACGGAGGGCAAGGCGGCCCATTGGGTTAATCTGTTAAGTAGAAGAATGTATAAAGCTATTAAAGTCGGAAAGAAGCTAAGTAAGAGGAAAAATTGCAGGACCACGTCGAGGTAGGATTTGAACTCATAATCTCTGGGGATGAGTAGCTAAATATGAAGAAATTCAATTGCAAATTTTACGGCAATTGAAAGTTTACTGATTATATCACATAGGATAGCTTAAAAAATAATAACGACCGTCAAAAGTAATTAAAATTTGGAAAAGTTTGTAAAAGATTTGTAAAATAACATTTTTTTACTTACACATCATTTAATTATTATATTATTTTAAATATGTTCGAAATTGAAAAAACAAGTTTGAAAATGTTATCTTTTAGTACTAAACCGTCTTAAATTTTGAAAATAATTAATTTAAATATTGCATTTTAAGCATTAGATGGCAATTTTACATTAAAGCCTATTTGCTTCTTGTAAGGCTGTATATATATGTATGTATTTACAATCGAACATAAAATTGTTTCTGACTTTTACCGTGATTTTACACTATTTACAAATACCTTTAGTACCTGTTCGTACAAGGCAATGTATATATTTTACTAATTTAAATCTATAGATTTCTGAGAATATTTAAATCAAAAATAGTTTTTTTAACATCAATATCTCGACTTTATATTTTAGTCAATTGGCTGCTTATAAAGGCAAAATAAATAAAAGGCGTTCGCTTTTTTCTAATCTATTCGATTCAGTTAAAAGTGTTCTAAGTCGATTTAGATTGAAATAATCATATTTGCTACTTGCGTAAATCTACTTACTTTTATTTTCCCGAAATGACTTGTTTCGGCTGTTGACTTGTTCTTAACGTTAATGATTTTTAGTCTATAATCCTGAGGCTGTCCCATTTGTTTAAAACAAGATTATCACTTAACTACCCCCATTTATTTTGATGGAACATTAATTACCGATTCACCATCACTAAGCGTTCTTGACATTAATATTTCTAGTAAGTTAAGCTAAATAGATCACATTTTCTCTGTTGCCAAAGGCGAATCGAAATTTCTTGGATTTCTGAAAAGGTGTAAGAAATATTTCTGTCCGTCAAGTCTAGAGCTCCTCTACAAGTCTCATGTCAGACCTAGAATGGAACACAATTCTTATATCGGGGCAGCAGTGTTGTCATTTGGAAATGCTCAAGAGTAGTATTGTTGGCTGCCAAAGCGGAGTACTTTCGGAAAAAACGGAGTACACGATTAAATTAAAACCGATCATATTAAATTAAAGTTTTATAATTTTTTTTAAAGTAAGTAATTTTCAAATTAAAATTTTATTAAAAGTTACTCGTTTTATTATCAGTGGGGAAGCTACATATGTAGCACGGAGAGTGTCATGTAAAAAAATTGGACTTCAAAAAGAGGAGGTTATCCGTTCGACTGATTTCTTTTTTTGGATGTTACCTCATATTTCCGATATTTCTGAACCAATTCAATTTCAAAATTTTGTCAAGATCTGATGAAGACCTTCCTTCGGACATGGAGAATAGAACTCCTCGTTGGAGAACAGCATATAAACCTAGATTAATGTAGTTGAAACGTTGTATAAAGATTTTTTACAAACAGCACAACGAACGTCTGCGAATACATTAACCCATTTCGTCCCAATGTTCTCATTTGAGACATTCGACTTTTCCTCTCGAGTACATAAATGATAAACTAGGACAATAAAAACATCTTGGTTGGTATTACTACTTTACATGCTGCCCGTTACTTATTTCCTATTATTATCAATGTTTATTTCGCAATAAAAAGCAGCCGTTGTGGCACGTTTTTCAAACCCTGAGATATGAAATGACAGAGAGTCAATATTTTTTACCGCACAAAATAATGCCTGGTAGATCAAAATGGATGAGATACGGATTCATAATGTTAAAAATTATTTTGGTTTTAGCATTTCCCTCTGTCCGTCTGTCTATCCGTACGGCCGGCTGTCTGTCTGTTTGTCCTCATGGAAACTGCGTTCTAGAGTTATTTTCCACGTCGCCTATTTAATAAAAAAAAATTTAAGTTCGAAATTGGGCAAATCAGGTAACTTCTTCGTAGGGTTGCCATACAAAAATTTCGTTTTTCACTATATATTTGGACACTGCCCGAGAACGCGTCAGCGGTGAGAGCTGAAATTATGTACACGGCGTTTTCATAAAAATAGTAAATACAACTTTAAAAACATATTAAATCGAGGAACCCTTTCTGGATCTTTTCTTACGAACTGGATGTGGTGATAAGTTGCCATCAACTTAGTACCACATCCAGTTCCCTTTAGAAGAAAGGACACGACAAATGTATGCTTTTCACGACAAATTAAGAGATATATCCAAGTTAAATCAGGCGAAGTTGCGGTGCTAACTTTACGTACGTAGGTTATAGTACAAGTACAAAAATGTTGTTGGATTTGGAAAATTTCTTCCGTTGGTCTTCTTTCATTAACCTCAAAATTTATCAAACCCACCATTTTTTATTAAGAGCACTCTAAATGTTGAGTGTAATAATTATCGTTCTAATTCGACGTTTGTAAAAAAAATATGAAGAGCGTATGGGGTTTGAACAATTTTAATAGTTGTTTCAGGCTATGTTGCAGTAGGATTGACAAAAATCCTCCATTTTATGCCGAAATTTAAAACGCGTTTTCAATTATCTACTTATGAGGCTGTGTAAATTTAAGTATGTACTGATCTATCTGAGGTTCTTGTCGAGCATATCTTGCTGCGAAAGGAAGCATCAAGTAAAATTTTAAAGGGAATCCCTAATCGACAATCGAGGTATGAGGTGTTCTTTGATATTTTTCAGGTAAACATTTCGTGATATTCTTCGAACAAACCGTATTCAAATTTCATCTCTATAGCCGAAACATTTAACAGACCTGCTTCACTACTTTTTCGATATCTTTCAACGTCGATATATACAAATTTATATTCGATATCAACAATGGTCAATAAAACAAACCGTTTCAAATTAAAAAAAATTAATCGACCCAGTACAAGTCGAGCTAGTACACATTGAATTGACACATAATCGTAGCATGTCCACCATCGATACTAGCCAATACAATTGGAAACTCTAATTTGTCCCATCTACAACTTTTTCTCAAATGTCTTTATTTGGTTCAGACATGTGCAATGCATGTATCTATCGCGGAATTGTGTCGCTATTTTATCGCTATGATTATCGCTATCGAAGCGGTGTGAATTGGTCTTTATTGTTTCTAAGAAATTGGTCAGCGATCATAAATTTTGTTTACCTATCTTATTTTCCGAAATAAAATCGATAACAGGAAAACTTGGTAGGGAGCTCGCAATAGGAGCAAACAAACTGTAGGCATAAACACAATTGTGACGATCAGAGCGGCAAACGGTAGACGGTAGCGGGAAATTTGTTGTTAAAACAGGTATTCGAAAATTTGGTAGTACAATTGAAATGACAGGCGGTGAGCGGCGATTGTGAAAGAAGAAGATACTGAAATGTCATTTGTTATCAGTTTTGAACATGTTGAAAGAGATTTTTTTCGAGATATTTTATATTATAATGAAAGAAATGCAATGGACCATAGTGTGGAAAGGAAAATTTAAAATACAGAAATTAACTAAATTAAAATCAAACTAAATACCCGAAATATCACAATTTTACCATTTGTATTCAAGCGCCTCGAAATATCCATCCAAACCATGTCTTTTTTGTTCAATCGTCTATACTGGTTGTCTTGTAAATCATAAATTATTTTATGATTTCGCACTTCCTCAATCAATTTTTTATCAAAATTCATTGTTTAAAAAATGGCGCGACGCTCTACAACCTTGACAAAAATAAATGTCACAACAATTTCATTGATTTGATTTTGTTGGTAGTACCTACTGCAGCGACGACGGCAAAATTAGAAATTGATCAATCCCGACGGCAACTTCGTCGACCGCTGACCGTCACCCATCATAATTCCGGACATTTGCAGAAGGTACTGTGCTTTTTGAAGTTTGACAGCGAAATTTTTTCGTCGTTTGCCGTTGCTTGTCACAATTGAGCCGGTGAGAACCATAATGGCGTGAGTCAGTAATTTTCAAGACCAATTTCCTACTTCTAAGCTCCATCATGAAGTAGGTCAAAATTTACAGTTACAGCTTCTGATGGTAGTGTTTCATTGTCATTTTCAAGAAAAGGTATCTCCATACTTTTTATGGACCGAGGTGCGAAACATCAATTTACTCTAAACTATGCAAACTTGACTTATGCCACTCTGATTCTCACCGGCTCAATTGTGTTTAAGCTTTGGTTTAAAAAATTTTGATTTACGCTTTTTCCAGTAGAACCAATGCAATCAACGTCTAACCACCGGTTGGTTCTGGTGTTCACTCTTTCGGACAGGGGCACAAGCATTCGGTTTTGTAGAATGATGTGAAAAATTGTCTTTAGATTTTTCATGCACTATTGGTGGAGGACAATGGTTCCAAAGAGTTATATTGATTCAGACGCCTTGGCTGGGCTGGGTCGCTAAATATATTTATGAGCGTTGTCAAACATACATTTTGTTCTTAGAAATTTAGTTGAACATTTTTCTTTCGAAATTTTATACACTATTGGTGGCTGAAAATGATCAGTTGGATTGATGCCGTTAAATTGATTCTACAATTTTTCTTTATAATTTTTACGGAAAGTCTATAAAAATAAAAACATACGCTTATCCCTGCGGTAGTTGCCGTTGCCCTACTTGTACTTTCGTAATAATTCAAGTAGTGTTGTTTAATTTAACTTCACGTTTACTTTTAATTTGTAGGAGAAGGATAAACATGCTACACTAGCTATAGATGGAGGTAAAAATAGTAGCGAAAGTGGAAAGCAGAAGACTGATAAGACCATTGACAAATTTTATCAGAAGAAAGCAAGATCAGTTAAGTTCCCATAAAAAGAAATAGTCAGTGACATATTCTGCACATCTATTCCTATTCCATTGAATGTGACTCAAGTTGCAAGTTCTCACTCTCAATCATCTATTTAACCCGTGACAGATTCGGTTGCGTCACATCTATTTCCACAATCTTTGCCCGAGATGGAGTATGTGGTTATGAGTCCTTAATGTCTATCCACTTTGAGATCGACATTGATGTGGATAATATTATCGACAGGTTTTCCAAACCAAACCGAAAATTGAGTTTTGTGATATCTGACTTAAATATGATTAAAAAAAAATTTAAAAGCGACTCCTTCCGAGCTCCCCCCCCTCGAACTTTGTAGTTGTGACCCCCCCCCCCCCCACCCAGGTATGGATGTGCTTCTGACAGCATGTCATCTAGACATTAGAATGAACTCCCAAGTTTCCCGTCGATTTAACATATCTCAAGTTTTTAGAATTTAAAAAGACTGGATGCAGATAATCAACATCGATAGTCCTTCTACTTCTATATATCTTGATCGATTGCGATTTATCAAGTTTTAGTATCAAACTGATTCTCCACGACCCAACGAAAAATACTCACTAAATCAGACTTGATGCGGTCTGCATGAATATTATCTGCATAAAAGTGAATATTGCAATCCTCGACAACATATCGGAGGTCATTAATGTAACTAGATGATAATGCAATCTTCGAAAAAAGTAATAAACCAGCTAATATATTATCTGAATAACGTCTGTATATAAGTGAATTTTAACATTCATAACCATTTGAGTGAAGATCATTTTAAAATGTTAAAACAAAAACGGATCTAAAACAGTACCCTAAGGCACCCCATATGCTTTTTATATTTAACTGCTTAATAAAGGTCATGACCGCTTCACTTATGTATATTAGATAGACTAGAATGTTTTTATATGCAATGCACCTATAATCTATACTGTCAAGGACTTCTGTAAAATCAAGGAAGAGATTTGTAATTGGTATAAGTTCTAGTGATTTTTTCGGCATTGGTAAGAATGATGTTATTTTCCAAAATTTCAGGCAATCCTGGGATCATTGCACTGGATATCTTCAAAGCGTGGCCCACTATTAGACAAAAGAATTACATATAGGTTTTAATTCTTCTTTATGGTTTGAAAACTTCAGCAAAATTTGCCGTTCCGATTAAGAAAATGCGCTTATTTTACTTGCTTTATGCAATAATGATTAAAAAAAACAAAACGCACATTCACAAAAACAGAAAAAAACTAGTTAAACACATAAAATTAATTACAAAAATATTTTCCACATATATATATATATATATATATATATATATGTATGTACACACCGGTCTGCGTTTGCATATGCATGTTTGTACAACTATAAATGCCCTGCTAATAAACTTCGATAATTTAATATCTTCAAATCCTTCTCAGAATAATTTCCCATCGCATCAAACCAAACCACCTCTTCAGCTTACAGCAAAATATGATCCAATTTGGTTAAGACAAAATTATTTCACACCTTCTTCAGGTGATTGTGAAGTGAAAACGCATTATTTATAAAATAAAATTGTTGTTGCTGCTGCTGCTGTTACTTCTATTTTTTTTTTTAAAGACAACAGGGGGAATGGATACAATGTTGTATAGAGACGCCATTTGCGTAAGTTTTCTGCCTGTACTCTTGAATATTCTGAATTCCTATCTTATAAGCACTTATAAGCTTTCAGGTACGCATGCTCTCTTTTGTATCTTAAGTGGTAACATGCACAAAAGGTATGATTTTTCATAATTTATTTATCCTCTAGTTCTATACCTACCTACCTACCTGGCAAAATAAATGAGACTTTTATATATATATGTATGTAATAATTGAAGCGCGATACGCACTTTGAATCTTTTTTGATGTGTATATGTGTAATACACATCGTGTTATATGTATGCATATAATTAGGTTTGTACACAATATACTTATAGTAGATATCCACAGGTATGTGCAAATGTAGACAGAATGTTAGCAAAACCACATTTGTACTGCGAATTGTATATCGTAAAAAGATACAAGAAAAAAAATTACAGAATTGAGTGCAGTAGGAAATTCGATTTTAAATAATGCATAAATATATGTTTCCCTTGATTTTTATGTCAAAACAAAAAAAGATTATTTAAAATCGGGAATAGAGTTGTAATTGGCTTACGTTAAGACTAAATTAAGATATCGATACTCTTGAAGAAATTTTTCAAAGGCATTTGATAAGATTTTAACTCTATACTGCATAGCGTTGCGTTGTGTTTGTTTCGTATTACCTTTCAAATAGCAATTACGTTCGTCAATATAACCCTAACTCACAAAGGAACGTGATTATCTTTTTCAGCAATTTCAGAGTCTCAGGACGGCCGCTAGCCAACGTGCATATAAAATTGTTAGAAATCGTGTGAATAGCAAAATCCGATTCGCTAAGCGATCTATGTATCTATATACATAGACTTAATCCCAACTTACATCCCAAGAAAGTATGGTTTAACCTACACAAAGCGGGAGTATATAGTTCTTTATTCATCCTCTCAATTACCGGACCCTTGTTTTAGAGTAGATGCACTGTCATCTTCCTCTGATAATTCAATCGATGGGTTAAGTTTTCGCTGCGTATGGATAATGATGAAGTTTTCAAGGCTTTTCTATATATCAAATCTGTTGCTTCTGGTGCTGATAATATCTCGCCGAAATTTCTCAAACTAATCTTGCCCTGGATCATATGGCCAATGTAGCATACATATATTCAATATGTGCCTCACAATGTTTATTTTTCCAGTTTCTTGGAAGGTTGCTAATCTAGTACCCATTCCGATAACACATTCTCCCAAACGTGTGTTAGACTTTCGTCACATTAGTTTGTTGAGCTTCCTTTAAAAAGTATTTGAAAAATTAATCTATAATCAAATAAATGAATATCTGACAGCATTTAATTTGTTGAGTCCTTGGCAATCTGGTTTTTGAGCTGGCTATAGCTGTGAGACTGCACTTCTTAAAGTGACCACCGATATCCGCCACGCAATGGATATTGACGAAGTTCGTATATTAACTGTTTTAGATTTCTAAAAGGCGTTTGATAGTGCAAACCATACTACTATATTATTACAGAAGCATTCGTCTCACTTCAGATTCTCTAAATTAGCTCTTCTTTTTATCTAAAACTTTCTTCTTGGTAGATCTCAAAGGATCACAATAAATCAGCAGGTATCTTCGAATATTCTATCTACATCTCATGTTCGGTGTTCCTCAAGGATCGACACTGGGTCCCTTATTGTTCAGTCTGTTCAACAATGACTTACCACTCCATGTGAAAGATGTCAGCATTCATCTGTACGCGGACAAAATTCAAATCTACCTGAGCCGTCCAATCGGTCTAATTGAGGACTTCATTGAACGAATCAACTGTGATTCAAAGAGAATTCATGATTGGTCTCTTAGGAATTGTCTTTGCCTAAACGCAGGGAAATCACAAGTCATAGGGTTCCATTCTCGTATTGATGACATTACTTCGTTTTCCAATATCACGCTGCATGGTACGTCCCTGCGGTATATGAACAGGGTGCGTCCATCTTAGTTTAAGGATGAAATGCTGTGACAATATTAGTAACAACATATCAGAAATATATTCTGGACGTCGGTGACTGGCTACCTTCTAGTATTCTTCCGACTAGTTTACGTCTGATACTTGTGAAAACTTTATTACTTCCGTACTTTACTAATGGAAACCTTGTCTTTGGATCACTCGACTCCTGCTGTAGACGAAAAAATAAATACAGCTTTTAATGACTGTCTCAGATTTGTCGTCTGTCTCAGAAGGTATGACCTTGTCACCCATTTACAGGCTTCGCTTCTCAACTGTTCTCCTGAAGTCTTCTTGAAACTCAGATTGCTTCTATTTCTTTTAAAGTTCTTCATACAATTCAGCCGACTTATTTGTATGAACATGTCACATTTTTGAATTCTGCAAGAGGTCTGAAAATATTGTTGCCGCGCTTTCGTACACTTGTTTTTGAGCGTTCTTACTTCGTTCTAGCTATAAGATTGTGGAACGAACTTCCGGCTCGCATTCAGCGGGCGGGTTCTTTTGGAACTCTTAACAGGCTACTTATTCAAAACCTAGTATAAGATTGAATGGATACGGTCTATACTGTATCCAAATGCTTTTGCGCTTAACGTTTTTTTTTATAACATTTTTTTCTCTTATACAATACAAAAATAACAATCACATAACATCACATTAGCGTAAATTAGCAATTAACAATATTGATGAACCTTAATTACATCATTAATATACAAAATAAACAACCAGGGGCCTAAGATGGAATCTTGCGGTTCTAGTTCAGGGAATTCGCGCATTTGGTACGTGCTCTGTAGATTCTACTTCTTCGTTGCGGAATTGTCATTTGGCGTCTGCGGTATTGTGCATTTTCTTAACCACGCACCCAAATGCGCAATGGCCAGTTATTACTCCAGTGAATAGCTAGATTTAGTGCTTTCCGTTGATGACTCTTTTTAAATCTTTGTATGAGAACTTAATGAACTTTTTCGCATATCTTAGTCCACGAAAGCGCTCTGATTATATCTGGTGAGCCTTTTCTTTTTTGGACATTTTGGCACTCCTTTCTGGCTAAAAAAATGGGCCACATACTTTCCTTCTGTTACAAGATTTTCAATTATTGCGTTGGCATTATAATTCATCAGAATTATTCAGATTTTGAAAACTTTCTAATAGTCATTCTTATTAGGAAGAAATAGAAGCGATTAAAGTTAGAATTCTCTTCATACTCTAGTATTAGCATTAAAACTGTCCTGCCGGGCAATCTTCTTGCACAATGTAGAATTCTGTATCAATAGGAAAAAAATCCCTTTATTAACTGGAGTATTTTTTTGGGAATACTTCATATAATTCTATAATAATCCACCATTGTTTATTAATGAAAACCATTTTTTTTATTTGCACTGAGTCCTCGAAGCCTGTAATAATAATGTACAGAGGAACTGGAACTCTATCGGCTGTTCGAGATTGATTCTTCAGGCCTTGTCCTTGACTAATTACTACAGAGACGTACATCACACTTTCATTAGTTAACATATTTTACATTGCAATTTAGTTATATTTGTGCAGAATCAGAGATACATATACTTACATTTAGCAAAAGATGGGTAAAGTTATATGTGCAAAAAACTGATATCGTAAGAGGCTATTTTGTTTTACACTAAAATCCTACTCCAGGTACAAATGAAGAAAACATTAAACCCAGGTAATTTCGTTGGCTATTTTCATTTTAAAGATGTACCAAAAGCAATAAAATAATTATAGATCCCAAATGTGGTGCTGGTTGTACTGTCTACTGGTAAGGAATCACGCAAGACCAAAAACCATGATGTCCTCTAATGTCGGAGGCCAAGATCCACTTTGGGTCGGTTCGTCAGTGGAATAAGTATAAGTAATCAGGGGTTTTAATCAGACTTAAATTAAACCGGGTGGCCTAAGGCTTACAGATTTCCTCAAGACGTATTTTTCACTGTCAAAAAAAGTGATAATCAAATTCTGATCCGCACTTGAATTCGAAAATTCAGAGGTGAGAGCCAGGAAGCCCCCGGTCTTACTTAAGTCTGATCAAAACCCCTGATTACTTATACTTATTCCACTGACGCAGCGACCTAAAGTGGATCTTCGCCTGTGATAGTAGAGGACGTCAGTAGGTACTCTTGGTCCTGCGTAATTTCATACCAGTAGACAAACTAATTAGCCCTTGCTAGAATTTAAAAACGGAATGACTCTGAATCTTCAACACTATGCTGGACATTCCCGCTTAGTACATCCCAATCAGAATTAAATTCAATGAAAATATTAACTTGAATCAAGCACACTTGGACAAAATCATTAGATCTGATCACAATTTTATGTAAATTTTCTGTATATTTAATGTTAGGCAGTTATAGGTACCTATACATACATACAAACATACATATATCTCTGGGACAATGCAAATAACCCGATTTGCCGGAACGGAAGTATCATTCACCAGAACAGAGTGGTTGATTATCTAATTAGCGGCAGCATGAGGAACGTAATTAGCAGCGTGAATTACATAAATTCAGGTGAACAATTACGTGAGCCTCTTACAACAATCCCGTCGACAACAGAGGCTAAGGTAATGAATGAATGAATGTATGAATGGAAATGTTGGTGGACCCCGTATGAGGTTAACATCAGAGGCCTTAAGTTTAGGTCTATAGATCGACGCAGGTATAAAGCGCATTTGTCAGGTTAACCAAAACAAAAACAACAAAAAAATGATGACGGTAAACAAAACAGAGCCAGTTTTGACCATGGGGGAAGAGAATAGAAACAGAAAATTAAATAAAAAAAAATACAGAAGTAAAAACAACTGCGTTACCTCAAAATTACCCCGTGGTTGCATCCGTTTGTATTAATTTTGCAGTGATTTTCCTCATTTTCCTTCATAGCATCGTCGGTGGCTGCGAGTACGACGTACACAATCATCGATTCCGGAGACAAGATAAAGCTGTCAAAGAACACTGGAAAATTTATGAGTATTACCCGCCTGGCCGCCGTTCGCTCTTGATCGTATCAATGGGAATTAAAGCTGAACTCTCAGAAAGTGCTTCCCATCTTCCGGAAAATCACCGTAATCTAGTCTTTAGTCGTGATTACGATAATTTGTTGATTAAGCGTATTTTCGATGGGGCACACGGCTATTATAGTGTGGAGGAAGATGTTAGTTAACAGCGGCTGCCGTTTTTTAATGGAGCCGCTGTGCCTTCTCTGAAAGTTTTGCTTCAATTTATCTATGTTTAGGTGTGTTGGTGTGGTAACAAGTATATTGCTAATGGTGATTATTATAAGTCAGGTTATAACTGCTGGTTATATAATTTGTTGTTTATTGTTGTTGTTTTTTGCTTTGAAATATTTTTTTTTACGGCTTTTGATACCCAGGAGGCCGATTCTGTTTCAAGCCAAGTTCCATATGTTCAGGTGGTAGGGCGGAAATTTCTTTACTTCATACACTTATTGGAAGGGTCGTCAACCTTGTATTTAACTTGTCCAAAAAAAGTTTGATGTAGGTACATACAAAAAATTTCCTCTTTGATGACAGATTTAGGTAATTACTGACGTGGGAACGCCCATGGCGAGATTTGGTCCTAAAGTGTTAGAGGTGGACTTGGGTACAGCGTTATTCACAGACTCCTTGCTTATGCTTTTAACATTTTATATGATAATGAAAATAGCTTTAAAAACTGTCAGACTCAATAAAGAAGCTGCTAGTAAGTAGTGGGGGGGCCATACGGAAGATTTTAAGAGTTGCACTGGTAAAAAATGAATGTAAATCTTTCTCATCTCAAAGTTGACATCTCATTGTAAGGTATAGGTCACCATGAAATAGTAGATAAATGACAGTTTCGGAAAATAAGATTATCCTATTGCAGCCGAAACACCAATTATCTGTAGTCAGTTCAACCGCAGTCCCCTCCAAAGTTCCAATCCATTTATTTCCTGGGTATACTGATGCTACAAGATTTACAATCTTTTTCAAACATCGAACAAAATGGCAAGAGAGCTAAATAAAACTAAACCTAACTTAAATTAAGCTAATATTAAAATATCGAAAATATATATTTAATTAAACATAATATTAAAGAGATTTGAAAAAGATATCTACAGGAATAAAACAATGAAAGAATAAAAAACAGAAAAGAGCTGCGCGTACAGGTGCAAGTCAATGTCAACTATGCCAAGATAGGACTTTAGGAGTCGTTTGAAGTTGCCGAGCGAATTAGTTGTCTGGATATGATGAGGCAGCGAGTTCCAGATTCTAGTCAGTTGAACAATGCAAGATCGGTCGAATATGGAGGTTTAGAACCGTGGAAGTAGCAGTTTGAGCCCCCTACGGTTAAGGGTTGAAAGAAGGTACTCAAATAGACCGGTTGGGAAGAATGAAGCAAGTTAAACAGGAACACTAAAGCTCTCTGCTTCAAATATATATCAAGCGAGCAGCGCAGCAAGGTGAAATTGAGGTGAGATACATGATCAAACCTCCTCAGACCAAAGATAAATCTAGTACAGTCGTTGAAAGAGACATTCAGTTTCCTTGAACAGCGCGAGTCGAGCTTGGGAAAGACAAGAGAGGTATGAGTGAAATGTTGCAGAATGAGAGACCTATCAAGGTGACAACGGGGCTTAGGCCAAGATTACGAACTCGATCCTCATAAGGCAAGGGATAACCGCCCAATGAAACAGTAGGAAGCGTTGTAGGATTAATAGATCCACAAAGGAAACCAATGCACTGCGACTTACTCGGATTCAGCTTGAGCTTGTTTTCTAAGGACCAGATGAAAATATTATGCAATTCACTGTTCAGGCGAGCAGCACAATCTTCGATCAAACCTATAGCACGTCATCGGCGTACATGTGAATGATGACGTCGCGAATATACTCGGTCAAATCATTAATGTAAATGCTGAATAGCACAGGGCCCAGAATGAAACCCTGTGGACCCCACAAGATAAGGGAAGCAGGGTGGAGGAATTATTTTGCCCCAAGGTAAACCTCTGCGAACGAGCGTGAAGGAATTCTTTTATTAAGAAGGCGGCTCGGTTCGAAAAATCAAAATTGTAAGACATTTTCTCAACAGGTTACTATGGCAGACACTATCAAAAGCCTTGGAGAAGTCCAGAAGCGTCATAATAACCACTTCCCGCCGATCGAGAGCTGAGCGGGTGTCCGTTGTAACTTTCATGAGAGCACCTTCGCAATTATGTTTAGGTCGAAATCCAGACTGCCATCGACTAAGAAGATCAGTTTGGAGCATATACTGTTGAGCCTGCCAATACAACAGTTTCTCGAGCACTTTAGCGAGGACACAAAGTAAACTGATAGTCCTGAAGTCGGCAGAAATATCTGCTGTCGCTTTCTTAGGGATAGGGATCACATGCGCAATTTTCCAGATCTTGGGAAACACTTAGTGATGCAACAATTAAAAATATGCAAAAGAGGGCCTACAATAAAAGGAGATATTAACTTCACTAACCGCGGAGACATGTTGTCAGGGCCAATGGCATGCAATTTAATAGAAAATATTGCCTTTAATAGTTCCCCACGATCCACACCGCGAAAACTAAAGCCATCTGACCTGGGCGAGACATTTAAACTTTCTAAGGCGGACTAATTACAAGCTTGCATATTATGATCACCGGCGAAATATTTATTAAGCTCACTTGGGCTTAGGTTGCAGTTAAGTGCTATACCTTGGAAGTTCGCTGTCCATTAATTCTGAACACCAGCTATCGTTCTATACTATTAAATATAAGGTAAATAGGCGAGCATGGATCGAGAGGTGTATATTCAATACACTACATTTGGTTTTATATCTCATGCATGTTTCCTAACTCCTTTCCCGTTATCCTTCCTGCAACGCTGTACTTTGCATCATAGGGTTCCCCTGAGCTTGGCTTAATAATGTAAAAAAAAGCAATGCATGACCAATGGTTTCTTCAACCTGGGCAGAGATTTATCTATGCTTATTTATTATTTTATTTTAGATCGTAGTAAGTGCCAAAAGTCTTGGAATGATAAATTCTATAAGTCTTGGAATAGCAAAGCGACGCACCAATGACAGTATATCTAAAGAAACTTGGACTGGTAGACCTAACAGAACCTGTAGCAAAATGATTTTACAAGAATCAGCCATAATTTGAAGATCCTGGAGTGTACTGAAAGCCTCCAACCGAATTCTAATGTATTGCAGAGTTACTTCTTCCGTCCTATGCTCTTGAGGAATTATAGATTATGACGATAATAGTAATGCTGATGACTTGAATCGATACAGAAAGCCTATAGACATTTGAAGTTCATGATATTGGAACTTATAATTCAATCGCTAATCATCCTCCTCCTTCAGATCAGTCTCCTTCAACTTGTTGAATAGTTCGCCTATTAGCAAATGCAAGAAATTTTTTAGGAATGTTCTTTAATTAGAGAAATAAGTCAATGCAGCTCAGTTCCATATTGAATCGTCTAGAGTTTATGTTTGTACGCACTTTGTTTCGACGAATTCTCACTTGGAACTATATATAGTGGCAATGACTGGCGTATCTAAGTTGAAACATTTGTGGGAGCACATATGAAAAGCGCCACTACATAAAAATAAATTTTATATCAATATTTAAAAAAAAAAAACAGAACAGCAAATGTTTTTTATAATAAAAAAGCAGCCCTCCGAGCTTCAGGAAGTTCTATGTGGTAGTAGCAAAATCAAATCTACCCCCAATTTTTCTATTTTCTAATGCTATAACCATATTCTGAGTTCTGGAAGCTGTACAAAAATTCTGAAATCTATATTATTTCGTAATTGATACGGCTGAATATCACTAACCAGACTTACATTCTTCCACAAATATCTGCTTTAGTTTAAAAATATTAATTAAATTAAACACAATTCGTTGTTTTACACCAGCATAGCATGTCAAGCATTAATTTTACTGATATCATTTTGCCACAAAGTTAAATAATCCATATTGCTTTATTTCGTAATCTCTGAAGTCTCGTTATATCTTCCTCTCCACCCATAGAGAGTACTGACTGACAACATTGGAAATGTGGCTTAATCACAGTATTGTACACTTATATTGCACTTAATATCCAAAGATATTTATGACTTTTCTGAAATACTTAGTATCTATATTATTGTAGCAATTTTGTTCCAGATATAATTGAAATAATCTCTGAAATTTAGTGTGTTATCTATAAATTCTTAAATTTTTCAACTAATTTAATAGCGACACAATAATATAAATATTTTTCATTAAAATTAATACCATCATTTTTATTTTTGCACTTTTAAGCTATCACTTATTCGTTATTTACCATTTGCAAAGCTAATTCTAGTCAAGTTACTTCTACACTGATTAAAATTCGCACTGTAACATATAATGTACAATAATGAATCATTTTCAAAGAGTCTTAATTTATAGTGGTCCATAATATTACCCACATAATTAATATAAATACGAAACAGTAATGCTGCCATGATAGAACCTCCTAACATAAATTCGTTTACTTTAGTCCTCTGCAATCTGTTCGTTAGAAAACGACTGAAACCATTCGCTTCCCTTTCTTTCACTTCGTACTTATCTAAATCGTCCATGAAAAAATCTTTATCTATACCGCTTTAAAAGTTCTCTTCATGTTTAGGTAAATAGCGATAATAAATTTTCCCTCATTAATAGCTTGGACAGTAAAAAAATTTCCACAATTGTTGCCACAAAGTTTAGGTATTTTCCCTAAGATGTATTGAAAATTCCCTAAAATGGAAGAAATATTCCCTAAAATTTAGGGAATATTCCTTAAATTTTAGGGAATAATCCCTAAATTTTAGGGAATATTCTCTATATTTTAGGGAAAAATATCTAAGCTTTGTGGCAAAAATTTGTGCATTTTTTACAGTGTGCTTTCATTCCACTATTAGCCAGTTGAGAGCTGTTTCACAAAAATGATGCTTTCTAAAGCCTTACTGATATTCAAAAATAATGCTAGCTGTTCAATACATTTATTCAGTTATAGTTGAATATATTCAGGTAAAGGAAGCATTTTTACCGACCTAATATTTTCGCATAAATTCGATTTTTTCACTTTTGTATAGATACGATATGGGACTCCAAACAAAAACTCCGGAAATTAACTAATTGACAATGTTAAGTAAAACAGGTTCGATGGAATTTATCCCATTCTTTAACATGCTTGCGCTCCAATCTTTTAAGTCACTTTTCTCCTTGATATTATTGAGCACCTGTTTAACCTCATCTAAATTAACCGATCAATAAGAAAATCTTCTGATAGTCTTATAAATAAAATAAATATATAATGTTTATTAGCAATAAATCATGCATTATGATAATAATAATATTAATAATTTACCTTTCTTTCTTATTTTTTATACTCCGTATACTATCGAACCGGATAGCGTATAAATTCTACAATTTTCTTTTTAAAAACCCTAAAATTGTGTTCATTTTTGCAATCACTTGGTATACTATTATATAATTGAAGTCCTTTATACATTACTGTATTTTGAGCCCTACTTGTTCTCAGTCGCTCCCACCTGAAGTATTCCAAGTTGCGCAATCTATAACGTTGCATATCCGCTACATACTGGAGTTCCCGGCATAAATACTTTGGCAGAAGATTATTTTTCATTTTGAACACCATTTTTAATACATTAATAATCGTTCGCTGATTAACTGACATCCATTTAAGAGAATTTAACATTGTACTAATTGGTGTTCTTTTATAGCAACATAATATACTCCTCATTGCCCTATTTTGTAATTTGTGTAATGCATAATTATACTATTATGAATATTAATTGCACTTTCCATATATAATATCTTTCTTATTCTTTTCATAAATCCAACCATTTTAGCTATTTTTGCACATACATAGTCCAAATGAGCTTTGAAGTTAAGTATTTCATCAATAATTACACCTAAGTATTTCATCTCGTTCACTTGTTCAATCAACACATTATCCATAAACACATTAAATCTTTCATCCGAATTTATAACCATACATTTAGTTTTTGTTACATTCAACTTAAGTCTTCTAAAGTCTTCATTCAACTTTGCAACGCATTCAGTTAAGCTCTTTCCCGATATAAAAATTAATCTATCATTCGAAAAAAAGGCTTATTTCGAAATTCCTTAGCACGCACACAATATCATTTATATATACTATAAAAAGAAGTGCTGCTAGCACCGATCCTTGCGGTACTCCTAGCCTATTTACATTATTATTTGATTTTTCACTATCCACCTTGGTCCTTTGTGTACGACCATCATAAAAACTCTGAAACCACTTTAACTCTATTCCACGAATTCCAATTTTTTCAAGTTTACAGGGTGATTAAGAAAAAAGCTAGTTATGCTAACGACCTTTTTTCAAAAATAATACAGGTTAAATTAAAAAAAAAGGTAAGAAAATCCGAAATTTTTAGTTTAGACAACCATAATTCTTGATGCGAGAGGGGTGTGGTGGTGCTGATTGAGCAGTCGTTGGAAAGGCCATGAAGTTCTGCATACAATGAGCTTTTAACTGTGACCGTACGCCCTGTAGTTTTATTTGTTTGTGAAAAACTAGCTTTTTTCTTATTCACCCTCTAACTCATAAACGGTTGATATGCCCCCCCCCCCTGCCATACAATTTTTGGTTCGTCTAGGTGAGTACTATCACCTCCCGCTCTATTGACCTCCTAGTGGGAAACACCCTGTATGAAATACATTTTTATTGTTTTGCGTCTTTTTCCTAGCACAACTCGCGAGAAAACTGCAGCTGTGTTATAAAATAATCAGATCAGAGTTTTGTCGAATGTCTGCACGCCCGCCGTGGCTACCTATGAGTATGGAAAATTTCTTAAAATATTAAAAAAAAAATATTTCAATAAAAAAAATTGAATTTCTTTTTCCGATTATAAATAATTATGAGGTTCCGATGAAGTTTCGCTCAAATCAATCGCCTTTTCTTCATTGATTCTATTACCTTAGACTTCTTAGATGATGGTCTGAATTTTCAATGTGTCTCGTAAAATTTTAGCCGCAATATCATGGCTGATATTTGTTACTAAGCATTTTTTTAAGGCAGTGGGACAGGAGATCCCATCCCAAACACGGAAGCCAGAGTGACCCATTGTACTATCCTGCTAGAATCCCTTTCACCAAAACCTTCCTGTCTTATTATGATCATCAGGTCTTGGTGAAGAAGGTTTTTCAGCTCATCTTTAGATAGAAGGGCAGACCCTAGAGTATCCAGTCTGCTCTGGGCGAAGGCCGGACATGCACACAAAAAGTGCTCGGTTGTCTAGGCAGGACAGACACTCAGGGCTATCGACAACTCCCATCCATTTTAGATGAGCGTGAAGTGAGCTGTGGCCGGTGATGATGCCAACCAAAGTTCTACATTGTTTCCTTCCCAGGCCCAAAAGAAAATTGGAGATATTCCTATATCACCTTGTTTTGAAGGCGTCATATTTTGTTAATGTGATCCAGGGGAGCGACCGTTATGACTTAGATACGGTTCTGGTGGCGATTCGAAATAGACATTTCTCGCGAATAGCCAATGAAAAAATGCAAAATATGTACGTAAGAACAACATACAACTACTTACTTTGGCTACTCCCTTACTGGCTGAAAACAAAGGTTGTTTGTTTGCTTTGATTAAGTCGGATTTGTTAAGTCGTAGTTGCTCATCTTACTGGTGAACGCTCATGTCATGTGGTGAACATTTGTGGCTCATCTAAATCAAAATACTTAAATCGAGTAGATCTTTCAATTTAAACCATCTACCTCAAATCTCTGTATGAAGAAGCGGTAAGAGACTCTAGATAGGCCCATAAAACATCAATTTTAAAGTTCCATACTAGCTCGTGGTTATTTGGAAGTAAGTTCATATCCCCTTTTCTAATTTTCACCAAAAATCTTGGCGTATTTTCTAATGCTATGATGATTTTTGTAAGCTCTCACCACGGCCTCGGTGACCAGTGGTAAGGACACTGGTCTACTATACCTGAACTCGTTCTTACCTAGTGGCGTTTTGTCAAAATCAAAATGCTATTCAGGTCTTCTTGTAATGGGCACACAAAATGTCTTGACCTTAAGCAAGTCTCTATAGTATATTCGAATACTGTCTACTTGATCTTCTGCAGTAATTCAGTGAATATTTAATATAGTAATGCATTTTTTTCTGTCTGTGGGAGCAGATGACAATTATTTCACTGCTCCAAATTTTAATTTTTATCGAGAACAGATTTGTTTAATGAATTCCTTCGTGTATAGCTCATCTATGACACATCTCTTTGATTAAGTTTTGTACATCGTAAACTAAATAAATACATTACTTTCCCGGCGGTAAACGATATCGTTTCCGTTCATCTCATATAACTTTTTTTTTAGACCCAATCTTTTTTTTTTTTTTATAGCTCAAGTAAGTCAATAATAAAATAAAATTACCCACACTCACACTTAAATCTATCAAAATTAAATTACGAATATAATTGCATAATAATCAGCATGCATTTTTGCCAACAATTTCCTTTATAATTATTTAAAAAAAAAAACTCTGTAAATATCTTAAATTTTGATCTAAATAAATGAAAAAAAAAAATCCGCTTCCCTTTAGATACCTATCCTTATCGGTCTATAGAAACTCCTCTTAAAACTGAGCGTGAATTAATTTTGATAAATGACCAACGATAGTGGTTGAAAAATAATGAAACGTTGCTAACAGGAAGACAAATTGCAACAGTAAACACTGGGCCCCAACTGGTCAATTACAGGGTTCATAAATTTTATAGCCGACACCAGAAATGACTCTAATTACAGGCCCAGTAGCTTGGTCTGTTGATTTTTCTCTACCCTTTTCCTAAGTATAGTTAATGTGTGTGCATATATTTTTTCGGCTTCTTCTCTTTATATAGGATACTCCGAAAAGAATTGAAATATTTACTTAACCGCAGGATTGACTATAGAGTGCTGCAAAATTTTGTTAACAAGATTTAAGGAACAAATAAATTTTTTCCAACTCCAAATTTTTATTAGTTACTATACATCCATATAATATACATCTTAAGGTCAAAAATAATATACATATAATGAAGTCACTTAAAACCGCCTTAATTAATTCTTTTCTCCTTTATATCTTCCAGGTACGCTTCGTCCACCTGGCCTAATCGGTGGCTCAAAGCCAAAGGTAGCAACACCGGCCGTCGTTTCAAAAATTGAGCAGTACAAGCGAGAGAATCCAACAATATTCGCGTGGGAAATTCGTGAAAGGCTCATCTCTGAAGGTAAGTGATTACCTCGTCGTGTTCCCTTTCTATACTTGCTTTTGATGCCCACAATCGAGATATGCTTTGGGACTATTCACTATAAAAAATTGGTACGAAGTTAAAAAGATCATCAAACATCGATCAATCGATCAATTTGTGTACATCCGGACACCACACAGATTGATATGCAAATTATGTCTTGAGCTCCTGCATTTCTGTGGGGCCGGACTGCCGTCCAGCCGTCCGTATATATGAAGTTAAAACTGTTTTTGGTTTACCAATCTCTGTATGTATGTATGCATGTATGCATGTGTACATATCTAATCTTAGCCGTCATCATCATCAACGCCGACTTTGCTTCCTTTGAGCAGAGGTAACCAATGTCTGCTGATGCTCCTAAAATGATGATGATGATCCTCATTCACTGATCAAGTGACTAAGAATCTTTCAAGTTAGTTGTAGGATGATTGCATGCGTTGTGCAATGGCAATGTGTATGTACATATACACAGTTCATATAAGTAAAAGGATCTTTTTCTAGAGGACAGATAAAAACGAACCTCTCTCTGATGTCTTGAGATGTGGTGAATGAAGGTAAAAACTCCCTGAAGAGGAAGTGATTGTGATCTCGCTTCGATTCGATGTCCGATTGGGCGTTCTGATTTATTGACCTGCCTTAAGGCTTCTCAGGTTTTCTTTGATCAGACAACTGAAACACCGAACTGAGGCGGACTGGATATTTACTTGTGTGTATATTTTATCAGTTCAATGGAATCTCTGTATAGTGCGCTTTTTTTTCCATTAATAGTTTGCGTCCCAAAGGTTTTGTAAGATGTTATTCGCGTGGACAATTAAAAAATATCTAACTAGTTTTGTTGAAAATTTTGTGATGATTTTTTGGTGAGTTAGTTATAAAGTTTTAAAGATTTTATTTAAACTCAACATGAGGGTGTTGAAATATTCTTTAGTATAATAAGATGCACACGAGAACATATTTATTCATAAATCTTCAACAATGTGAGGGATATTATTAAAAGAAATTGAAAATAGTAAAGGTCCTAATATTGAACTCTGTGGAATATCGCTGAATATTGAAAGAAGTTTATACAAAATATTGCTTATCCTCACCTTTTGCTCCCAATTATCTAAAACAAAAAATAGCTATATGGGTGAAGTCTGAAGAAGTGATTCCGAAGTTTTCCGACATTCTCCGTTATTAATAATATCAAAAACTTTTTAAAACTCAAGGACGCTTAAAAGCTTTCTTTCTCTAATTGTGAGCATAGGTTAAGTTAGGTTAGTGGGGAAGTGGGGACTGCAGATCATACTACCTATACCAAACTATTTTGAGGGTCCATTCTGATACTACTTTTAACCGTGAAAACTTGTTTTTAGACATCTATAAATGGATGATGTCCTAGTATTAAGAGACAAATTTAATTTGGCTGGTGATACTAGTAGATAAAATAGAGTAGGAAGGATATAGGTCAAATCAATCTTGTAGCAAACAAGTCAGCATACATTAAAAGGTTGAAGTTCATATTTACGAGTAAATACCTCTGATTCTAAATCTGACAATGAACTTTCAGTAATCATTTGGCGCATAGCTCAAGCACCAACAGTTTTCTTTATTTCAAGATTGAAGCCCTTCACTTAATAACCTCTGACAGTGGTATTATAAGGTATATCTTGAATTAAACAAAATAATTAGATCAATCGACACCTATTACTAACATATGTAAAACTAAGTAAGATTGATGTAGTAGTGTAGTGGAAGGAAGAATGGATGAATGGGAGAACGGGAACGATGGGAAAATTGGTAGAATTACAGATAGATGGATTTAATTGATGGAGTGAAGCCCTAAATAGGATGGATAGGTTGCATAGAAAGATGATTATTTATATATGTTTATGAGATGGATGGATTTATGGGCGGATGAGATGGAAGAATATATGGATGGATGGATGAATGTATGGTTGGATGAATAGTTGGATGGAAGGATGGAAGGATGGCTGGATGAATAGTTGGATGGAAGGATGGATAAAATTGATAGCCAACCTATCAGAAGTATGCTGTTTGGAAAGGATGTATAGATAGACGAAAAAGTAAAATGATGAAATATATATAAATCTGCACACATGGCCAAAATAATAGGTAAGAGTGAAATAAAAAAATTCTTGACTCTATTGTGATTATTGTTCAATCCTCTCGAAAATACTTCTCATACAGTTCGATTCTTTGTCTAATTAATCAATCTTTTCATATGGTATCGCCGGTTCTTCTGCGAATTTGGTACCGTTAGTTTACAAATTTCAAGATATGGGCTTATGTCATGTGGGCAAAATAATAGGTAATTCACTCTAAACGTGCTTTTTGCTGTGTATAGGTACTACTGGTTAATTTTAAACTCTTATTGTTATTTTTCAAAAGTGAGTTCAACTAAATTATTTGTAAACAAAATGAAGTTGTCCTATCGTTAATTACTGCTTTTAGATGGGTCGATATATTCTCTGTTCTTCGGGGGAACGTAAAATCATTAAAAAATTAAGAGAAAGTGGCAAAACGTACAAGTTTATTGCAAATTTGTTGGATAGGTCAATAAATTTTGTCGCAAATGCGTTAAAACCCAAAGAAGCACTGGGAACCAGAGGTAAACCTAAGAAAACGTCGACTACCATGGATGACTACATACTACTAATAGTGCCATTTATTTCATCGAGAACAATTTCTGCGGCCATAAACAACGAAATTAGCGCTAGAACTGATCGAAGACATCTCCAAGACAAAAAATTACCTGGTAGAATCGCCCGAAAAATTCCTTTGCTAAGGAAACCAAATGTTAAGGCACGAAAAGAGTTTGCTTTACATTTTAAAGATCACTCCAACGAAATGTTTAGGAACATTTTATGGATTGATGAAACCAAAATTAATTTGTTTGGTTCCGACAGCAACCGTAATATGCGAAGACCACCAGGAAAAGCATTTCATGTCCGTTTTACCAAGAAAACGGTCAAACATGGCGGCGGAAATATAATGATATGGGGCTGCTTTTCTTGGTATGTAGTCGGTCTAGTTTTTAAAATTAATGATACCATGACCAAGAAGCAATACAAGAGTATCCTCGAAGAAATTATGTTGCCCTACGCAGAAGAAAATATGCCACTGAGGTGGTATTTTCAGCAGGACAATGATCCTAAGCATACATCCAAATTAGTGAAGGCATGGTTTAAGGACCATAAAGTCCAAATGATAAAATGGCCCTTTCAATCCCCTGATCTCAACCCAATTGAGAATTTATGGGGTGAATTGAAGAAAACTCTGGCAAAGCAACAATTCCACAAAAAGCAAGAGTTGTGGGAAGCAGTTCAAGCAGCCTGGTATGCAATTCCAATTGAAAAGTGCCAAAAATTAATTGAATCCATGCCCAGGCGTATTTGAGCCGTTATTGCTAATAACGCAGGTCACTCTGGATATTAATTACTTTTTTATAGATTATTATAATTTAATATATTAAGATTATGTAAATTCATATCTTTCTATCTTAAATATTAGCTTTTAAATTGTTACTTGAAAATTCCCTATTTTTTTACCAGCTTTTTCAATAATCTTGTTAGCTAGAGCGAAAAAAATTACAGTTATGTGATACCAAATATGGGTTAGGCCAATAATCTATAGCTAACCAAAATAAAGGACAATTTTTGAAAAAAATTACGGAAATTCATATTATTTTTAAGGTTTTTCTCTTTTACCTATTATTTTGACCTGTATATGGTATGATGCCACAGGTGCTTTAAAAATGGAAATTGTAACAAATCGACCCCGCTCCCCCCAATTTCTCAGTCCACCCAACTGAAAATTGCAGCGTGACTAAGAATTGCCGGTTTCACTAGAATTTTGATTCATATAAAATCTTATAACCTTTAAAATGCTGTTTGTAGACTCTTTTTAAGTTTACAAGATCTCTCTGCAGACAGCCAATTCAATATGTAGGCTCATAACGAAAAGCTTTCAACAAAACTAATTAATATTCAAAGCTCCATAGTGAAAAACGTTAAATTCTGGAATTCAAATATTTGTGGACGAGGGGGAAAAGGGTTCTCAGTCATCAATAAAAGTGTTGCAGACAAATTGACAAGTAAATTGGTAAGAAAAAATCTGGCTCGCACGAAAAACTTAACATAAATTAACGCCACTTGTATACGACAAATTGCAAAAAATTGGTAGCCGATGATGGGTGATCCCAGATGAAAAATATATTTTATAATAAAATTTCAGATTTTTTTATGCACTTTTGTGTTATTTATTTTTTCGGCATTTTCTCAAAGACTCTCCAATTATTGCTAATTTCCGTCTATATATCTCCCGACCGCTATTACAAATAATTAGTTAAAACATTTCGAAGTTCCCTTGTTTAAGGTCAATTTTAGAATACACCAACCCAGTTTTTCCATTTAATTATAAAATTACATACGTACGCTTCCATAGAAAACTCCACCCTTTTTGCACTCATATAAAATCAAAATCAGACTTTTACACCAGTAGCAACACGCAGAGTTTTAAAAATATTGTTTATGTGTCACTTGATAGGGGTGAACTTGGAAGCGCCTGAGTTTCTTGTAACGATATGTTAATATTAATGTGAGAACAAGAATCTTGAAAGGTAATTGATTTTTAATTAATCTTCCTCATTATATTAATTATAGCTATTACATATAATGAGGCTTCTCTTTCTTCTACTATTTACATATATCACGCTATTTCAAAAATGAAGAATTCACTTTAATTGATTTCAATTTTAACAAAACAGCTACGAGTACAGCACCATAATCTGTTGGATGTACATAGATACTTTTTACTTAATTTACTAATATATTATTCCAATTCTAATTTGTATCATCATTATTATTTTTTAATGTTATGTAAATTGTCAGGTGGTTGTCATTTCCCATTACAAAAAAAAAAAAAAAATTGTGGGTCAACAGTTACTACCCAAGTATAGTTGGGTTTTAAGTGCATTTGCTTAAGTAAAGCATTTTTTTTCTACTATTTTCTCTAAATTAAAGTTGTCTTTAGTAAACAAGTGTCATTAGAAATGCTAACATAATCATTTGTGGTCCTCATCCCAGCAGGATGTTCAGAAAAGTTTGTGTTTCCTGTAAAGATATAACCCCTTTTCAAAATTAACGTAGTTTATGAAAGACAAATAAAAACAAAATTCACTTTTATTTATGACAAATATATTTATTTTTATGAAACGCAAATAGCATTAACAATACATTCATCAACTCTATGTACCTCTCAATTTCCTTCTGCTTCAGAAATTGCTACTGTTGTGCCTGTGGCTAGGAGCAATAGAGCCAAGGATCTAGGGGATTTTCAGCCAATGCTTTATAGCTAAAGTGATGGGGAACTTTTTGACCTGGCAAATTGCTCGCCATCTTAGAGCTAATAACAATCTAAAGTCATGCCAATCTGGTTTCAGCAAATATCATAGTTGCGAAACCTTCCCTCTTACTCGTGGTATGCCTCAGAGATCTATTCTGGGTCCTTTTCGAGTTATGTTTGTAGTATATCATTGAATTCCTGAGGTTATCAAGGACTATAAAATTCACCTATATACTGATGATATGGTGTTATATTTTGGTCGTCGTCCCATTGGATTAATGAAGGATTTTCTATTTACTATAACTATTTAATTTTGACTTGAGAAATGTTCTGAGTTGGGAGACTAATAATGGTTTGCGAATGAGCCCCCTAAAAACTCTAGTACATTCAGCTTTACCGATGGCTTCTTTTTGCAATTGTTGAATTGTCGCCTATTTATTTTTAATAATCAAGTGCTATTGTTTACTGATCATATGCAAAACCTAAGGTTTTTTCTCAAATTTAGTATGAAAGGTAGTGATTATATTAAATATGAATATGGTTAAATTTTTGATTATCTTCGGTGGCTGTGGTTTTATTTTATAATTTCACCTCTGAGCATTCACTCATGTAAAGGCCTTGCTATAGCTGTGTATTATTTTCTCATTTGAATTCTGTATGATCGATGAAATTATCAGTTGCATATACTGACTGTAGCAGTTTCAAGTTTGTTTAGATTTAGTCGCGCATAGTCACCATCTGCTTGACTATCCCTTGAAGGAATATTTAAAGTGTAGGCTTCTTGCACTCCTATTCACGCTATTCATGCCTGGAATAGTTTGACAGCTAATGCACAAAGTGTAAACTCGACTGTTAAGTTTTTGGCGATTAATGGCGCTGAATTACATTGCCATTGACTGAAAATTCTTGAATTTTAATAATAAAATTATCATTCCATATGAAATCATAGAGAACCCGATGAACTGAAATTGAAAATTCGTGTTCTATGAACTGAGAACTTCTAAACATATCATCCATAAACAAACTTGTTTCAGGGCATTACAACCTATAATGATGAATTAGTATATATTTGCGTATAGAAAATATACGAAAGGGATTGCCCGATTTAGCCTATTTTTAAAATTCTACCTTAAACCGTCTGAAGTCAAAATTTAAGATCACAAAGAGTATTCAAAAATATTTGTGAAAAATCTGAATTTTTTATGACAATCCTTCCGAAGGTGTTGAATAATTTTTACGAATATTTCAAAACTTTCTGGACTTATCATGCGGCTGGACGGCCATGATAAAATCAAAATTTCTTTTAACATTATTCATGCAAGTCTAATCAATTTTGCTGCACCATCATTGATATATACAGCGTATCCCGTAAATTGTAAATCATAGTAGTTAGGTTAGATTCCAGGGGTGCCACTAGGACTAGCTTTAGCCTGCATCACTTATAGACCATTGCCGGATCTATTGTCCCCCGTAGATTCATTGGAAGTATCCTTCTAAATTCAACCCTAGATGTACCCTGCTTCCTAAAGAATCTCAGGATACATATCTTTCTTAATATATAAAAATCACGTGTCACTGTGTTTGTACACGCTATTCTCTGAAACCGTCAAACCGATTTCAGTGAGATTTTGTGAATGTGTTTGGTTGCTTCCAGCTTGAAAGATAGGATAGCTTCGGACACGATAGATGGCGGAGTTGTCGAGATATAAAAACCTGCCTGGGAACGCGTCGACGTGGAAAGTTCAAATTATGTACACTGCGTTTTCATAAAAATTGCAAGTATATGTTCAAAAATGGACTAAATCGGGCAACTGCTTCGTAGGGTTGCCATACAAATATTTAGTTTTTTTGTATATGTTTGGACCCTGCCTTACAACGAGTACACGTAGAGAGTTTACATTTGATACGTGGTGTTTTCATAGCAATAGAAAATAAAATTTAAAAAATGGACTAAATCGGGCAACCCCTTCTTGGTGTTGCCATACAAAGTGTTGGTTTTTCACTATATATTTGGGAACTGTCTGAGATCGCGTCGACGTGGAGAGATTTTGTACACGGCGTTTTCATGAAAACTACAAATACGAGTTAGAAATGGACCAAATCGGGCGACCCCCTTTTGGTGTTGCCATGCAAAATTTTAGCTTTTCACTATATATTTGAAAACTGACTGTGAACGCGTCGACGTGGAAAGCTCAAATTATGTGTGTACACTGCGTTTTCATAAAAATTGCAAGTATATGTTCAAAAATAGATGAAATCAGGCAACTCTTTCTTGGTGTTGCCATACAAATATTTCGTTTTTTAGTATATGTTTGGACACGGCCTGACAACGAGTATACGTAGAGAGCTCAAATTTGGTACGTGGTGTTTTCATAGAAAATAAAATTTAAAAATGGACTAAATCGTACAACCCCTTCTTGGTGTTGCCATACAAAGTTTTGGTTTTTCACTATATATTTGGGAACTGCCTGAGAACGTGTCCACGTGGAGACCTCATAAGCTATAAAACGTGCAGTTCTCCTAGCTCGAAATTGAAATGGCTATCTAGAATCCCTTCACTTTTGATCGCGAAATAGTGAATCATACTTAAGGCGATGATAGCATCGGTGAGGACTCACCAACACAACTCACAACTTCATCTCAGTACAAACTTCACCATTTTTGGAGTTATTTAAAGTTTTTAAAGATTTCAGTAAATCACTATCTTTTTTTTCTTTGCTGTTGGATTTTTTTTTAAATACTCTTGAATGCTCACAATAATTTTTCAAAACTTAATAGGAATGTCTCAGAAAGAAAATTGTTTTTTCAAATTTTTTACTCTACCAAAATTTCATCACTCGACGTTGACCTTCTATGGTAAAAAAATTTTTACAAACCTATATTGGCACACAGCTCTAAGAAGTTGACAATTGAATGGAACTTTAGAATTGTTCAAGCGGACGCTAATTATACCCTCCTAAAAAGAAATCATAATCTAGGGCTATCTAACAACATGAGATAACTTGTAAGTTGCCGATGATGGCCCGTCGGAATCGTAACCAAGCAAATAAAACTTTTTGGTTGCATAATTTCAGTTTTCTAAAAGCAAAGCTGGTACGATGGCTCAGTTGTTTGGTATAATTCAATTTTAACTTGTTGATTACAGATGGATATATTCAATCAACCAAAATAATTTGTTTGATATTAAATGACTATAAAACAATACTCTTTAATGTTTTTTGTTATATCTTTCAACTTTCTGGTTTTGAAAATAATGCTGTGCCAACTACATTATTTATCTTTGAGGCGGCTGTAACAAAATATTCGGTATTCGATTTTTAAAGAAGAGACAATTAATTTATTTGACTTTATATATATCATAAATATTACTAAAAAGTTATTTGGACAACTTTTTTTTTTATAAATATGACTACAAAATAATTTAGATAATTTTCTCATTGAAGCAGCAATTTCGGGGAAGAACTTTTTGGTTATAAATATGAATTGAAAATTATTTTGCAGATTTTCTTGTTATGAATATATTTTGGTCACATAGAAGAAACTAGTTTCATTCGTATTTTAGAAAATGTAGCCTCTGTGTAATTCACACCGGTGGCGTTGAGTTAATTTTTCTTCGAAACGGTGCAACGGTACAAAGTGAATACTCACAGTCCAAATTGTATATAGGAAAGAGAATGCGTGCATTTGTTTTAAATTAGTAAAGCATTTTTTGAGATATCCTGTTAGTAGAACTGAGCTAGAGAAACAATTTTTGTGTTAAGATATACCTAATTTTTCGGAAATCCTCTCTGTTTCAAAGAAATTGTTAAATTTTTCTCTCAAAATTTGTACTTGGGAATATCATAGAAAACTCTGCGTCTATTTTTTTCTTCAATATATTTTTTCTTGAAACTGCACGATTTTGATAAAGAGTTTTTTAATGAACTTGGTGATACTTGAAGTCATTAAAGTTTCTGAAAAAGTAACTGCTAATTACAAAAGCTTTTTGTTTCGTCGAGCTCTACCGACAGGGTAATACAAAGTTTTCTCTATTCATTAAGAAAAAAAAAAACCTAGCCTTGATCTGTACCTTAAAAATTAGTTACGTTAAAAGTCATTCAAGGGTCGCTAAAGGATATGACCTCTAAAATTTCGAGTTTTATAGAAAAGTTACATGTAGTAACTAATTGGTTATTATTAATAACTATTTTTTACTAATCGGTTATGAGTGAGGATATTGGCCGGTGCGACCTTGAAGATATTATCCAAATTAGTCGTTACAATGCCGCCAGAAAGAAAGATAGATAAATTTACAATAAATTATAAATTCTTCTGTGAAAGGAAGTTAATCCCATCTACGAAGGGCTTAGAAAAAACATATCAGTGCTCCTACAATTGGGATTTGCACCTTAAAAACTGGCAGATATAAAAATTAGCATTTTAAATACGGAGAAAAGGCGTTTACATAACTTTTGAACTCATGTACCTATCCAGTATTTTTTTTTTCATTTAAAGCCATAGATGCCGATGCATGTAAGATTAAAATGGATTTTCCATTCCCTTAGACTACAGACATTCACAGTCACAAAAACTAAAGTATGTAGGTACCTGCGTATCTAAGCACATTTCTACATAAGCAGCTTGTCTTTTTTTTTATATAAACCTCCAGGTTAAAGCATTGAGGCGAGAATAAGTACGGAATACAGAGCGTCCGTCTCGCTGCACAAGAGTACATGCATTCGTAGGTAGTTACCTTAGATCACAGAAGAATTTTCCACTACTCAGTACTCACCTGCCTTTAAAAGAGACACCCACTTTGATGGAAGCAAAGTAAATGTGCGGTTTTCACCGATTAAAGTGAACCCGGATTGGATGTGACGACTGTGACTGAAAAATGAATTCTATTTGCAGTCGCGGCATATAGGTACCTACTAGAAGCAGAAAAGTGGAAAATCAATTACACTTGGGACAGCCATGATTATTTGCTGCTTTGGTCATTGAACATTTGGTTTGGTCAAGAAGGTGGAAAAGGGGTTGAAACTTGTATGTATGTATATAATGCAATATCTACCTACACACAGATAGACAGATTGACATGTATTAACGTGAACTTACTATATACTTACAAACAATGTGTTAGCTTTAGAAGACTTGTAGTGCTATTATAGGATGGAATTCAATCCATTGCGCAGTGTTGGCTTATTGCAAATGTGGGACAATAGAGCGTTTCTAATTTCTTTTACGAATGTTGTTCAGCACACTCTTTATACTTTCAGAAAAATTATTTTTGTGTGTTTATGACCACATTTTATGCCCCCTTTAAAATTGTGTTAAAAAGCTAAATAAACCATGGCTGATAATTATTATGATTTTGTTTTTATTTTCTTAAGATAAGGTGACATTTGAAAGCCAATTAGTGTTTATTTGATTTATGAAAGTGTTGCGGACATTCCAAATATTAATCCTATACTGAATAGCGTTGCACATTTGCAACGGTAAATTGAGGTATGATTTACTTTGAATATAAATTATATAATTGTCATTTATTACATTAAAAGTGGTTTTTACATTCGGTTTAGTATTACTTTTGATATAGGAATCACGTGTACCGATATATAGAGAAACCGTGGACTCACAAAGTATAATTCTGCCAGTCTCAGTTTTTATATTTGAAGTAGGTACTGAAGAAATGGTTTCGTTTTAACTGCCCCGACTCATTATTCAAAATTGCTTTAAATGAATTATATTTTTGCATTGTAATTATTCAAAAAAAAAATCTTCATGAATTTCTTTTATTTTTTATTGTACTTGAATTTTCTTATGAAAACGTGAAATAAATAGGGAGCATGAAAATGAATTAATATAGAATCTTCTAAAATAAGAGAAAACTACAGAGGAGTCATATGGATATTATGAACCGGACTAAAGAATCTATCCAAATTGAGTGGAACTTCAAATTTTCCAACTGCAATAAAACTCTGCTTTTTCTTCTACTTCTTCTTTTTCCGATAGTTTTTTTCTGAAGATTTCTTCGAAAAAATATTAAAAGATCGACGTACCTACACTGTTATTTTGCTCAGAAAAATCGTGAACAATGTTTTCAATTTTCAGTTTCTGCTTCATGTGCGGCAAACTACACAAATGGGAATATAAGATTTTCATTTTGCATGGTGTATTTGGATTTTCATATAACCGAAAAAAACAAAAACAAAAATTTTGATGCAAGCTCTAAAATGGTCACCAGATTAATTTGGTGTGTTTCAAACAAACTAAATTTAGAGAGTGAGATACTCTATATACTTTCAGTTTGAGCAGCGTAACGCATTACAACACAATTGCTGTTATATTCCAGGTTACAGTTAGATTTCGTCACATTATCTTGCATACTATTCTCGTGATGCAAAAAATACAAAAACATCGGATCAGCACAAAACAGTATTTCACAATATTGACGAACTTTAATTAGATCGTTAATATACAAAATAAATAATAAGGGGCCTAAGATGGAACCTTGTGGCATTACTTGAAAAAAAAATAGATGATAGAAAACAAGCTAAGCTTTCTGTTGTACTACATTTACACCTAAACCCAATTTTATATGTCAGATATGAGATTTCATTCACCAGGAAACGATTTCATTTTATTAAAAATTAACCATTCAAAACCATTCGGCAGCATCCTTCCTGTGAAGGGGTTTAGATCTTGTGGACTAGTTGCATGCTATTTTTTTCGTTGTTTTTCATTACTATTATTTAGTATGTACTCCACAACCCTTTCGTTAGTAGATAGTTGCTGGGACATTCCGATTAAATCGCCCAACATATTGCAAACTTTTATTCATATTCAAGTTGGAAAAGACACCGTGTGCAATATTAGTGGAACAAGTCATAATAATGCATGGGTGCTATTAATGTTGCTACTATTATTTGGAAGGACAAAAAACCAGTAAATATTTTCTTGGTTTGAATATGTACCTGCAGATATGCTATCCAGACTATCCCTTGGCAATACATCCTCAAAAAATTGTTATCATAAAGGTTGCCTCAATATAATTTTATAACTATCATATTGGAGCAATGTTGATTTGTTAGATAATTTGAAAAGACAAATTTGTTTACTGTACCTACGATGTTCCATATATCCAACGTGGATAAAACTCCCGTTTGTATCAAACCCGCTAAGTTTAGATTATTGTTTTAAATATTTTTCTTTATCTCAAAGAGAACATTTTTTATTAGAAATAGGAAAATCATGCAATAAAGGGTTAAATATATTTGGTACTGTATCAATTTATCAGATTAGACCAGTTACCATACATAGAACAATGGGGCTAACCTAATGTTTTGGTGCTTCACTTAATTAATTACGATAAATACGTTATTAGAATTCTGCATCATCAACGCGAACTTCACTTCAATAGTAATTGGGTAACGGTCGTTTAACCTTAAATAATGAGTTTGTGGTCCATGAAGACTGCATACTTTCGTACATAACCGATAACTTTATATTGCGTTTAATGGATATCAATATTTCGTTCTAACTAATTTCTATGCTGGTGATGTCTGTTTGTTGACTCAATAGCTCCACTAAGTAGAAAAATCGTATAGGTAGTCTAATGGAGATTAACACTTAAACTCTATTATGCCGAACAATGTAATACAGGTAACGGGAGACTTCTGCTGCTTCAATTTGTCGGTATAGAAGGAGATAACAATTCCTATTTTGACTAGTGTAGAAATATTCTTCCTTAATTTTGCTAAATAGGAAAGTTTAATATTCGAACTAGGGTAAATGGTACGGCAATTCCTAACTTGATATACCAATTAGTCTATTGATATAGGAATGTCAGTGCATGTAATGATCTTTTGTCGGTGATAGGATCAACTTGATAAGTTTCGGTGCTCTAGAGATCCGCTCGATCATCACAATATCTCTGATCTGATTTAGAATACTCAGGGTCCTCCAAAAAAAAAAAAATATGAGATGAAAATTTATTTATTCGAATATCTTAATATAAACCAAACGAATTGTATATCTGCCATATTTATTCTTAAATTCTCTTTAACTACAAAAATAGTGCTCCACTTAATACATGTATTGATTCAGAGAACAGGGGGGAAATTTACAAATCAAAGTTCAGGAATTTCTGATGCTGTAGCTAGATCGAGGTACGGTTGGAGTGAAGATAAGTAATCAGCAGAATTTCGGAGTTTATGCTTTTAGGATATAGGTATATGCCTGTAAACTTTGTTCTATATCTGAATCGTATGAAGTAAAAATTTTATATTTAAAAATATTTCTTATTTCTTACTTAAACAGATATCATTTAACGTTCTACTGACTTATACGGTTACTACATAATTTATAATCAGGTTAAACAGTTTTAAGTATATACAAATTGGATTATGAAAACATTAAGTTTCCTCTAACTACCTATAAATGCCCTTCAATCAGTTTTCGCTAAGTTCCGCTAACTTTCAAACAGTACGAAAATTTACGTACTTAACTTCAGTGAATTTCGGCAGATCAATCTCTTCTTCTTATTCCATGAGTAACTGAAATTCATTATGATCACTGTTGAATTTGAGACCGAATTTCGCTAACTTAAGCTATATTCGCCAAGTCAACTAATTTCAACAAAGATGAATCTCTATAGAAACAGACAAAAGAATTTCCTAAACAAAATAATTGCTTGAAACTCTCCGGGGACGAATTGCTTTTATTCGACTTCGAACCACATTTCGGAAAAGAGCTCTATCTCTACTTGACCATAAATAAATGTTGCGAGTTATGCAAAAAGTGACTGTTTGTTTTTGTTGTGTACTTCATAATTAACAGTGGCGATACTACGAACCTGGAATAATTTGTATATATAGGGAAAATTCAATAAGCTGAAGCTCTAAATGTATACATCGAATACTTGGCATTAAGCATATTAACAAATTTCGCCATTTTTTCTTCATCACTTAGGTGTCTGCACTAATGCCACAGCCCCATCAGTTTCATCAATTAATCGAATTCTTCGAAATAGAGCTGCAGAACGAGCAGCCGCGGAATTTGCTCGTGCTGCTGGATATGGTTTATATCCACCACATCCTTATGGTGGATTTCCTTGGCCACCATCAGCTGCTGCTGCCGCTGCTGCACACCTTTGGTCTCCTGGTAGTGGTATACCTGGAATTTCTCCAGGATCGAATGCATCAGGACCTGGAGCTTCACCAGGATCTGGTAGTCATGATACTTTAGGTTCACCAGATGGAAGCCGCTTAATTGGTAAGTTGCATATGACTACACACACACCTATTAAAATCCAATTTATATTTTATTTTCATTCTATATTTAAGATGTCGAAGGTGAAGATTCTGGTTCTATGGATGGAGAACAACCGAAATTTCGACGAAATCGTACAACATTTAGTCCAGAGCAACTAGAAGAATTGGAAAAGGAGTTCGACAAATCACATTATCCCTGTGTTAGCACAAGAGAAAGACTAGCTTCAAGAACATCGCTAAGTGAGGCTAGAGTTCAGGTAGGTGTACATAATCAATTAGTTTATAAATAATATTTTAATTTATTCTTTTAAACGCGCACCGAAGATAAATTATTTCTTGCAATTGTAACTCACCTCTCTCTACTCACTCTCTCTGTTTCTCTTTTAAACTATAACAAAACAAAAAAAAACAAAAAACAAAAAAAAAACAAGAGTTTTCAATTTCAATTGAACGACGACGAAATTTTTTTTTACCAACTAACGAATATCTCTTCGCATTGATCAATTAGGTTTGGTTTTCCAACAGACGAGCAAAATGGCGGCGCCACCAGCGTATGAATCTATTGAAACAGCGATCCAGTCCTCCACCTTCAGGTCAAACAATTCCACATCAGTCGCAGCATCAATCAATATCTTTGGGTACAACAACAACAACAGCAGTAACTCAATCCCAAACCGGTCTTGTATCGGTATCAGCTCATTCCCCAATAAGTGTAGCAGGTACGAACAGCAGTTCATCGCCCGCAACTATCAGTCAAACTCCCACATTGATCACACAAAAGCTTGGCGGTCATCAACAACAATCAACAGCAGTAGTAAATATCGGAACGGGTTTCATCCCTACGACACCTACAAACACAGTACACCACCCTCATCTACATGCTCATCCTCACCATCAGTCCCATCTTCCTCACCATCACCAGCAATCATTGGCGGTTGCAGCAGCGGCAGCAGCAGCAGCAGCCGCAGCCGTTGCAGCAGCCCGCAATACCAACAACAACAACAATACCAACAGTCACATCATCCACAACAACAACAGCAGCAACAACAACAACAACAACAACAACAACAGCAACCACATCGACAGCAAATCGCCGCCTCTCCCGATGGAACAACAAGCTCAACGAACACAAGCTCCTCAAACGACAGCATCGCTGACGTCATCAACTGCGCCACCAACAATTTCACCAACAAACGTGACATCATTAGTCACAGCATCAACTCCATTATTAATGGGAGGTGAACATAGCGCCTTCCGTTCCTTAGTTAATCCTTCGTCAGCTGCTGCTTTTGCTCTCGGCCTTGCACGCCAATATGCTGCAGCTGCATCGATGACAACAAATTCAGCACATTCACCTCCATCACCTTCAAATTCATCCCATCCAAACCTTGGTGGATCTAATGCCAGCAGTAATGAACGCGGTGTTCGATCTTTTACTCCTTTTGGCGTAGAAGGTAATGGAGATTGCTCTGATTCAGATGAAGAGATCAATGTTCATGATGATGACTCAGACTTTGAGAATCAAAATCCTCGGATACCACTGCAACTTACCAAACATGACAGGCAATAGTATTGGGCGTGCGTACAGCTGTAACAGGTATGTGTGTTTTGCATTCGCATTCCCCCTATGATAATGTTAAAATGAAAAAATCTAACGAGTTCCGCCCAATTGACTGAGAGTCCTGAAAAGTTAGGAAATCTGTTTTTACTGAAAACTTAAGCTCAAAGTTGTATTTTCTTCGTTAAAAGTATGAAAACTGAAAAGCGTTATCAATGATTGTACTCAAAGTAGTGTGCATAACCTATGTAATCTTAAAGGCCCTAGAAACCCTTTAGTCACCATCTAGGTTTTCTCTCAAACATAAACCACTTCCAGACCCTTTGTGCACCTTCATAATGATGTCCTTACGAGTTTAAGAATTGCATTTCACTCCTCGCTGATTCTTCCAGCGAATGCCTACATTCAGTATTATCTGTCACTCGAATCTTATTACGTCATCGTGTTGACACCTTTTTTGACAGTTTTGGCGTTTCAATTAAGATTATTTTTAGCTTCCACTTCTTTGGAGTGCCATCGTGTTAGAGGGTGGTAACAGTCCACCTATGATGCAATTTAAAAATTTAAATATACTAAAGAAACCGTTCAGCCGGGCGAGATTATGCACAACAAAATGCCTTTTCTATGTTAAGCTTTTTTGTCCAGTATAGAAGAGTCTTTTGTTGAAAATGTGATAAGATTGGTTAGGTTACAGTGATGTCTACTTGTTTAACAACCAATCAGCCTACAGAGTCCTTGTAGTAGATCGTTGTGATACCCCATCTGACTGACCTTACCTGAATAAGCCTACCGACTCCCATTATTTCGCGGAAGAAGGTCTTTTCTAATTTATTGTTTCTCTCTTTTTGGCAAGACCATAGAAAATTCACATAAAATGTTCTGAACACTCTTTACAACCTGTTCATCCATAGGACATAGGGATAGGAATTCAGCTCTTGTACGAGCTGAATTGGAAAAGCTCTTGTTTCGCAAACTAGTGGAAGTCGGTAGGCATATTCAGGTAAGGTCTGTAAGATGGGATATCATCACGATCTAAGGACTCTGTAGGCTCATTGGTTGTTGAACCAGTACACATCATTTTAACCTAACCGAACTTATCACATTTTCAACCAAAGCTTCTTTTATACTAAACGATAACGCTTAACGGGTTGCACTTTTCATACGTAGTTAACAGGAAAAGTAGATAAATTTGTCTTCGTCGGATCCTCTATCAATTCATGACAGGAAGTCAGTCTTAAACAATTTGATAGCTACCCTGAACTACATAGGAATATACTTTACGTCCCCCATTCTTCTTAACAGTATTATAAAGAAATTTTTAAGCTTGCACCAAAAAATATAGAAAAGTAGACACCTTCCTTCTTTCCAGTTGAATAATAAAAATCGTTCTGATGAGTGTGGCATCCTTTAATGTTTCAGAATTGAGTTGTTAGAAGCTCCGCGAGTATCTAGGAATGCTCCTAGATTGAACATTCTTCCATAAAGACGAACACTATTCACTGAATTATGAACAGTTTTTGACTTTATGTGTACTACAAAGGAATTCATAGAAAAACCTTTCAAAGTGACTCCATTAAAATTATGTTTATCGAGATTTATCATTTTTATAGTAGTGGATCAGTTAGAACCGGGTACCAAAATCAGATTCACCACTCAACTGCCTAGACAGACATACGAAGTCAGATCCTGAAAGCCTCTTCCATTTATTCTCTCTAGATACATCAGACAGTATATGCCCTCAAACGCCTTACTAAATCTCAGTATCCGTTAACTATCTCAGTTAACAAAAGTCCTTCTTTTGAAAATTAGCACAAATCTGTTAGCCGTCCTCCATATCTAGTCTTCTAGAAGTTCGTAAATTTTTTTAAGAGTGCCGTTCCACTTGAAATCAGATTTCCTTTAAGCTTAACATCATATCAATGTCAGAAGAAACTTAAAATACACTTATAACTTCGATTTCGTCAGATCGGCCACTTCCATTAATATGAGATAGAATTTGAATTGATTTTTGTCCTGAGAAAGTATAACATAGCCTATCAGTCCCACCGAACTCTATTTTCTATCTCATGTAAAGGTAAGAGGCTCGTGCATATAATCGAGACAAAATGGACTTTTTTTATTGTACCATTGAAAATGATTTTAGCAGTTGTATTATTCCTGCTTGTGACTGTAGTACCACAGTAAAAGGGTTTTTAATTGAATAGAGACTGTGTGGGGTCTCATATAATTTTGGATCCTTCAGAAGATGACTAATGTGATTCTTGCATATCTAGACTTATTATTGTTGCCATCATCAAAACCATTTTATTTTCCGGGTTTAGATGATTTGAGTGAACTTATTTCACAGATCACTTCCCACCATCTTGCCTCCTCATCGGATAAACATCGCAACATTAGAAGACTGACGCTATTTGCATGTCTTAATTATCTGAACCAGGACTCCAAGATCTTTTTACGGTAAATTACTATTTTATGTGTTTTATTTGGAGAAATAATTAACCTAGTTCTCCAACACCCATTCATAGAATTTGCTTTGAGTACTCTGACCGAAGCTCCCGCGCTTATGGAACAACTTACCCATAATCATCGAAACTATTTGAAATGTTCAGTTTTCGGCTCAATAAAAATCCTATTTTTTTTTGTATTCTAGTATTATTTTGACCAACTTTTATCGCAGTGTTATCATACAAAATTATCCCTCTTATTAATATAAAGCAAAGACTCCTCATTATCTCCATTATCTCCCTGGAAAGGGTTTGAGGTTGTGGCAGATGAAGACCAGATGCATCAGTCTCCTGATTTTTTTTACAATTACCTCACACCGTCTAGGGCAGTTTTCTACAAATTTTACCGCATACACTTGAGAAAGTCCTATTCGCATTCCTTAGAAAACGCGATGGAGGTAATTGATCCGTGCAATTTTTTCTGCCATGGAGTCTCGTTGTCAGAATTGCCGACGTGTTTTCGATATATTTGCGTCTGGACTTTGCGCGATGACCAGTTCAAGGTTATTTTATTACTTTTTTCCTTTCACTTACTGCAGAGGTAACTCCAATATTTCGAATCGTCTTACAGGATCCATTCTCTTCAGTTTTCTATTCCATACAGCGCTTTCAAAGATCTTAGCAAACCAATTTTGTAGAATTTCACCATCCTTTGTGAACTAAGGCTTCCGGTAAGTGCTATGAGTTTCCCATAAACCTCTCCTCAAAAAGCATCCATAAACATGAACTTAGAGTGAATTCTTAACTGTTCTCAGGAAATGGATATTTCACCTTATTTCATTTAGGTATTCTTCACTAGATTGCTGACCCAAAATGATATCACTCATCCGTAAAAATGGCATTGCTCAGCACCTTAAGTTAGGTTAGGTTATCGAAATATGTACCTACGATCAGGCACACTGACACCATCATTATTATGCCACCTGATCGGAGCCCTACTTAGATGATTGCTTACTTTAAGGGGGGCGGTTTTACCAAGTCCGCCAACTCATTGTAAATTTCCCCAATTCGTGGAAGACATAATTACCAAGCGTACTACTTCTACATTTAGCCAGGCTGGGGCAGTCACACGGCAGGTGTTGAACGCTCTCAACCAAACCTTCATCTATAGAGCTCATGAACCGAAGTCATTGTATAACGCTAGTATGCATTCGACATATTTTCCAAAGAAGCATTTTTCTCTATTACAATTTCTCCTTAATAGAATTTTTGTTTTTCTAGGACATATCTTGAATCATAGCACATGTGTGCAGTTCTCCCTCTTTGTGATTATCCAGTTTACGGACCTATAAGTCAATTACCCACTTCGGTGATTCTAGGAGCCTACGTGCGAGTTTTTCTGCTAAGCATACATTCATAGCTCAACTCTTACAGACCAGACTATTAACTCCTTCATTCCTGTGGCCAGGCACCCAGCAGTGAATAACTCTCTGGTTAACACTAAATCCCCTGAGTGGTCGTCTGGTAGGCAACTGATCACCTCAAATATTCAACTCAAAATGAGTTTCTCACTTAGCTGCGAAATAGAGGAAAACTCAGTGCAATAAAATTACCTGGGAACAGTATTGTGCAAAAAGAAAAATTTGCCTCTCATGGAACAGACTGTATTTACACATTTTCTCTACATCAGAGAACTAATTGAACATAAAGTCTCATAGCAACAAAAAGTTTCACCACCAAGATTTGAATTTAGGATCTCTTAATTGATAGACTTCATGGTCCATTTCGAACCCCCTTGAGTACTACATTTTATAATAATTTTCTATTCATCCTTCCTTAAAGTAAACATAAGGGAGAAATGCGCATGCATTCACTGCAAAACTTAAGTTTTTTATCGTTTTTGTTTTTTTTTTTTGCAAATTATATTTAAAAGTATTTCACATAATTAACGAAGTATTATTTTTTGAAGAAATAAAAACTTTTTTCAATAATATTTATTATGATTAGTTACATTTAGTGCAATTTAATATCCTTAAGAAAAATAATTATTATAAGAACTAAAATTAAATGAAAAGTAAAAAACAAAAAACAAAAACAAGACAAATTCTCTAGAGTTAAGAGAACTTAAAGTGTTGTGTAATTTTTAAAATATAAAAAAACTCCTTTTTTTTCCTATAATATAAATTATGAAATAAAATTAAAGTAAAATAGTAAATTATAAAAAATCTCAACGGTATTTTAGCTAAAAAAAAAACAAATTTTCTTTTCGACTATCATGTACATATGTACGTATGTATGCTCTTAAGTATAAACTAAGTAGTGAACAATTATGTTAAATTATTTAATATAGAATAAACAAAATATAAAGCAAAATGAAAGAATTATGTAGAAAAACACGCATTTAAACCAAAGCAAACGACGATGCTAACTTCTTTTTAATTTTCCTTCTGCAATAGAATTTCTTGTTAAAATTAAATTAATACAAAAAAAATATGAAAAAAATAACAAAAGAAAATCGATTTTTTCAATTCAATGTAATTTCATTCAGAGCAATGTGTAAATTTATAGAGGGAAAGATTAGATTAACTACAAAGAAGGGTTAAAAACAATATTAAAACCGTTAAGAAATTTTATGTATATTATACAAATTGTAAATAGAGCGACGAGCGGCGCGTTATTGAATATGAAAAAAGGAAAAGGATTCCAAGAAAAAATTATAAATAAATAAAAAGAAAAAAATTATTAAAAATTATTTACAAGTTTTTATTTATTTCAATTGCGATTTTTTTTTATGTGTTTCTGTTCACAGAGGAATTATCGGCAGTGTACGCCATCTTTTTATTGAAGGTAAAATCAATTCTTCATTCTGTACTCAGTATAGGGTTGGTATAAATGTAGAGTTTTGGAATTTTGAAAGAGAGGGGGTCACACAACTTTGGGCCCACCACCACCAGGCATAAAAGATGTCTTGAAAGATGCATTATAGTTAATACTCTGAACATACCTAAGCTGTGTTCTTTTGTGTACGCAGAACAGAGCAGTACAAAATAAAAACACAAAAGAACGCTTCAAGAGAACAAAATTTTTATATCCAGCAGTTGGCACTACTTTTAAGTTTATTTATGAAAAAGTTGACAGTGTCAAGTGTTTGTTATATTTTCTGAGGTGTCAAGAGCGAAAAATGAATACAGGAAGGTAAACTATTTTATATTTTCGGTTATTATTAATTAAGAAATTAATAAATAAAAGATATTTCTGATCTTACAGAAGATTCCTGTTAGAAATAGGTAAGTCTTGGTCGGGTCACAGACTCAACAACTTTTGTTTGTGTATTTTTATATTAATATATAGGTCAATATTATTAATCAATTTTGTTATTTTTCATCGGACCGTACTAATAAATTGAGCCTACTGTTCCAACAATTAGTTTTGAATTTAATAAAGGCAGTCGTACGTGTGGCAATCTTAGATCATATAACGAAAATGATAGGCTATGCTGTGTAAAATTCATGTACGTGTGATTAGCATTTTTCTTTAGACACGGAGGAGAAATGACAAGAGGGGTATCACCTTGTTCGACAATTCTTATTTATTTCTGACATTTCAGATTTTATGACAAGAAGTTTGGGTTTACTTTAGCGATTTTGTAGTAAAACCTTATTAAAAGTGATTTTTACTTAATAGTAGTGTGGTATAATAGTGAAATATTGTTTTGTGAACGAGATTTTATATAATCGAGATTCCGGAGTCTTGAATTAATGTGATGAAGTGCGCTGTGCTCTGCTGCAGAAACAACCGGTGATATTCTCTTAGGATATCATTTTGTAGGCAAGCATAATTCTTTTAATTATAAATTATAGTGTTTTAAATAACATAAGAGTGAAATATTTATAAAAATAAACAGCCGTGGCAAAAAAATTTAACATTTTCCAATGCCGGTTTGTTTGTTATAACTGAATTGTCATTGTCGTCTTAAGTTACAGTAGCTATACAAAGGCAACGTCAAAAAATATTATCAGAAATTAAACGGGGCACTAGGAAAATTCGTAAAAAGTTATAAAGATATTATAAACTTAAAAATTAATTTAAAAATGTTGTGATATAATGGGATCTCTTCTATTGAATTTCTTCAATACTTAATAAAGTTTCAACCACAAAATTATTCGCCCGGTGTGAAAGTATCGTAGTTTACCTACTTCCATGACTAAGACGAATACATCGATGCGTTTGTATTACATGCAGAAAAATACTTAAGTTTTTCTTCCTCATAGCCTATCCTTTTTGTTATATGATCTAAGGTTACAATACCTACAATTTAAATAATAATTTGATATTGTTTGTGTCGTGTTGATATACCTATCACTCACCTGAGCCAAATGTCTTCTATCTGTCATATTTAACCACGAAATAACGGCATTAAAAACTTGCTTGACAGACATTGAATAAATATTATTATATATATATTATTAATAAAATGAATATATATAATATTATTAGTTATTTTATTCAATGGTGACAGTTCACAAATTACAAATGTCAAGAATTTGTTTCACAATTTTTTATGATAGTTTCAGCTGTCAGCTGAGTTTGACCAACTTCTACAACTAAAAAATTGGAGAACAGCGGCCCTACATTTTCATACAAGATTTAAATGAAGCGAACGATCAAATAGTTCGCTTCAATCGACAGAACAAATTTGTTCTCTCCAATGTATGGGAGTTCTAGAACAAGGTACACAAAAGAAAACAGCTATTTTATCAGCACTGTTAATTTCAATTAAGCGGGGGAAAGCTTTGGAGGTCAGATGTAGCTTAAGCCACTTTCTTGGGTGAAAAAGTGGACTTCTCGAGATTTCGCAGAATTAATGAGTCATGGAAAAAGATTTCCTATGAGAAAAATTTTCATAATAGAGCACATATGACCATGGAAGAAAGAACTGAGAAAATATTTGCGAAATGTAGTAGCTGGGGTGTATGTGATCCAAATGCATACTTTAGGGCACCAAAAACATCCCGAGAAAGTTTTCTAAATCGGAAAAAAAAGTATACCATCCGATAGTACATGGCGGGATCTTTGATTCGATGTGCAACATGCCGTATTGTAAACACCCCCTCCCGCGGGTGGTTCCTACTCGCCACTCTAAAAGCATGCAGAGAATAATTTTTTTCAACGAATTGTAGCTGGTAATGAGCTGAGGCGAACAGTGAAGGCCGTTTTCTGAACGGACATAACCCTACCGAGTGAGAGTTGACCTAAGGTGCAAAAATCTAGTACCTCAGTTCGAAACTGTAAAAAAGTGAGTCTGAGGATAGCTATAAATAGCTATTTAGTATAGAAGTGTGCGTATTCAAACTTCTTCTTAGGACCTAAGGAACTCGATTCTGTACTAGATTTTCCAAAATGTACTAGATCAAACTTTCACTGTCCCCAAGCTTCCCCCGCTTAATTAAAATAAACATTTTTAATCAAATATGTTCAAAGTGTCATAAAAGTGAGTCTGAGGATAGCTATAAATAGCTATTTAGTATAGAAGTGTGCGTACTCAAACTTCTTCTTAGGACCTAAGGAACTCGATTCTGTACTAGATTTTCCAAAATGTACTAGATCAAACTTTCACTGTCCCCAAGCTTCCCCCGCTTAATTAAAATAAACATTTTTAATCAAATATGTTCAAAGTGTCATAATGTATCGTTTAAGACATCTCTCATGACTGGAGGTGTCGGGCCTAAAATGGGTATTCCCTCTTTATCACTCGTGGAGACCGCATGTCTTTTATTCACTTCGCGTATTTTCATTAATTTTCAGTAAGTGAATGAATTAATTATTAACTTGCTTTATCGCTTCTGAATTGGAAATTTGTTCGAAATATTTGTCAAAATCGTAGCTTCTGGCGGGCGTTTTAGGGCAAGTGCTAGTAGGAAGTTGTCAGCAATAGTAATTTGGTTTTTCGGTCCTGTATGGTTGGTGATTAGTGGTCCAATTGTGTTTTTTTTTTATCTACCAATTATTCGAGGATTTTGATTTATTGGTAACCACATATTTGATAAGTGTCAGATAAGGTAGCTAGCTGGTATTGAACACAAACCAAGTGTGTGAGCTAAGACACATCTGCTACCGATTTCCAACGTGAATAATTTTTAGATTGGATCTAGATCTTCTAATATAATATTAAAAAACAAAGGAAGGATAGATTTCTTTATATATTAATTATATATTAAACAAATATTCATACCCGTGCACGGAAAAGCGAACACTTGAAAAAAATAGAGAGAGAGAACGGTGCGTGATGGGCTTAAAATTTGCTTTTTGTTTTTTTTTGTTTTAGAAAAGCCATTATTTTCTTGCGTGAAAAAATTACTTTAAAGTAAAAATAGCTGGAATAACTGCCTTGAAAAAGTTTCTCTCACTTTCCTATTTATTACGAAATCAGTCCATTTTTTTATAATTTTTTTATTTTGAAAACTCTTTTTGGCAAGTCACTTGCATTGTGGGCATTAACATTGTATTAAACAATTTTGGTACTCCAAAGCGTAGCCGCAACCAATCCAACGATGACAGTTTCCAGTTTGATAATTTTTGATAGTTTCGCCGTCACTTGTAGAGTATTCGTCAGTTGATTGTGATGATTAATTTTTACATAGGATATCGACACTCACAGGAACGATTAACCGCCCTTCCTTCTCACGTTCCATTTATTGGGATTAAATTACGGGGTACTATTGGTGGGTACTTGTATGATAAAGTAAACACCACGATTATATTTTTTAAAACATTGTGCTTTTGATGCTGTTTAGTGAACTAGTTTGACTTTCTTAGTGATCGGGTTGTTATGGGTCTGTTTTCATTTTTTTCTGAACATTCGAATCAGTTTTAACATTTTTTATTTGTTTTAACCAACAAATGGGATACTTGGTGAGCCACGAACGACTGTACGGGATGCAATCAGATGCTTTCAGGAGACTAGTTTCTACACGCGGAGACCAGGTCTTGATCGACATTGGTAATTTTTACTTTCAGCTCAAGATGACCATTTTGCTGTCAGCAGGGTGTTGAGGAATCGCTTCTGGCCAGATGGTGAAGCTCGTACTTGCTTTTCTTTAGTATGGAATGTCAGCATAAGCGAAAGTATAATTTGGAGAAGGGTTTCTCAAAGAATCCTTGGAGCGTTCCACCCGGCCCGCGCCTCTAAGCTTCTCCCATAGCACAGAAGAAACAGACTCCGTTTGGCGCTTGAGTTTACGCTAACTGGGGCAATGCAAGAACATTTTGGAGTCCAACGAAAGCAGAATCTCTTCTTTCCAGATGAACGGCAGCATACTTACAGACGGCCTAACAAGAGGTAGTATGAGTGTTCGCAGGTACGTAGAAGAAGTCGTTTAAGAAGCCCCGTTTATTGGAGAAAATATTCTCTTAATGCACGACAATTCACGAGCTTAAGTCACTCAGTTATTAAACGAAATCAGCATTAAAACATTATTGTGGCCAGCACGCATATATCATAAATCCTTTTACACTTCTTTATCATAAATATCTTCATCCGATTTTAAGGAAGGCTGAGACAAGAGTTTATTGTATCTTTGTCACTTCGTGTGAGCTCACAAGGTCACATATCAAGCGCTACTTCCACAAACCTTTCCCAACGATTTAACGAAATCTTCGATGATATCACCATAAATATATTGTTAATCCATCGACTCAGAACTAAACTGCTAATGTACTACTATGTACTCTTTCTCTCTCTCTACGCCATTAAGTAGCTTGCTCAGGCGTAGCTCCGAACATCGGTAAAGTTTTATATATCGACGGGTAAATTAATCTGAGCAGTGGTGCTCTACGAATAAAATTTTTTGATCTAATTTAAATTTATAAATAAAATAATTTCTTTTTTGCATTTTGCCAAAACGGTGCCGCCCTTCAAAATGTGCAGATCCTGGAAAGTTTCCCGTATCCCGTATGCGACTAAAACCGCCATAGATTTGATGAGATTTTTAATATAGTCCGCAAGCATTCAATTCCAAACCTTATTTATTGCTTCCATAATTTTTTTAGATTATTTATAGGCTGCTTGTGGATTTCTTTAGGTATAGCGATATAAGACCATATGTTTACCATGGGATTAAGGTCTGGACTTGGAGCTGACTAATTTTCTATTCTTTTTTTTCGCATACAGGCTGTTGCGCTCACCGCTACTTTATCGCAACTAGCATTGCTTTGCAAGCGGAAGTCTGAAATTGAATGCCGTAAAATATTAATTTTAACGTCCCACTAAATTCTGTGAATTCTACCAACATCTTCCATTGTAAAGAATCTCCATACTATAACCCTAGCGTTTCCTTTTACAGTGGATTTTATACACGATGGATGAAACGGCTCCCTGTACCTTGAAATACAGCACATTCAGGATGATCAAATGATAAACAATATCGTGATTTATCTGACCAAATTATTTTTGACCAATCATCCTAATAGCGATGCCCCTCTGCCCTATTCAATTTGTATGCGATGTGCTTTTTTGGTAAGTGTGGTACTTTTCGGCAACAACGGCTCTAAAAACCCTCTTACCTAAGCACTAACTATGGTAGCTGCTTCCCTTTAGAGTTCAGTAAATGTTTTTTTATGCTTTTGCAGAACTTGCAGCTTATTCTGCCTCTGCACCCCACTTTTGCTAATAAAAATTTATGGTATCCACAATTTCGCTTTGGGAACGACGTGATGCTTCACTTAATCCAATTATAAATCCCTTTTGGTCATTCATTAGTTGAGGCTTTCTAAAATGACATAGAAGAAAATTTGTATATTAATTAGAATTTAAAACTGTATTCCTGTTAAATGTTCATTTCAAAATTAAAAAAAAAACTATAAAAGTCGTCATAAATGAGATATTTGAAAGTGGTCACTTTTCCGTGAATGACAGTTAGTTTTCTATTCTAGTGCCCGTGACTAATATGACTATATTTTGCCAAATGATTCCTCTCGTAATGACAAGTAACAAATTTAAACCACCTCCGTACTCCTCCGCACTCCAGAGTTATGACGCTTCAAATTCAAAATTTCCCCTGCCTTACAATTTTTTACTTGGCTGGACGAGAGGAATCATTTGGCAAAATATAGCCATATTATTATTGAATATACGCTGGCTTCCACTCTCACATCCAGTCTCGAACCATCTGTAAAGACACATACCTATATCAGAGTTATTTGCACGGGATTATCCTTCTTCTCCTCTCTACCAGGAAACCTTTTTCAAAGTCTAGAACGTAGAACAGTGATTCCGTGATTCCCTGTATACAGTCCTCGGCACAGAATTTGTAGTATTCTACTGTGACTCAGCTCTACGGTTATTCAGCCGCCTAATTCTCGCAGTTCACTCTTTGCATCTAAACATTTACCATGAATGTCAAGGGGCAGAAGCCGGAGTATAATCGCCATTGATGCCGTTACCGTTGTTCGATGAGCTGCTGTAATACCTACACAAGAAACCTCTCTGTATGTTGGTAAGGCTTTTCAACAACTTTTCATGTCACTCTCTCTCTAAAGCACTTCACCACACCAAGATTCCATAGGTGATGATAGGCCTTACAATAGTGGCACACATCCAGTGCATTACTGAAGGTGGATACACCATATTTTGCAAAAAGTTTTATTTCAGGCATAAAACGCAATGGCCACCTTTTTAATGCTCACTCATAGGTATTTGGCTTCACTTTTCAATTTGAGGGTTTTTTATGCAATAATGTTTAGATAAGCCCTCTTCTTCGTGTAAAGAGATTTAGTTCAGTCTTTGTGGGGTCAAGCCTCAGATCACAGCTTATAGGCTAGTTAAAAATCTGTTGCAATACACTTTCGTTTAGTTCACTGATGATGGAAAGACACACACCAACGCGAAGACGGCTGTGAGTGCTAATTACCTACATAAAAAACTCTTCATTGTCTCTCCGGTAAGTTCAAACATTTGTAATATTTTCCTGTCGAGGTAAAGTTTTGTCAGGAACTAATTTCGCTTCCATTACAATTGGAAAGATCTTGATCAGTATATCAGTTGAGTCCTCAGCTAGCATTTCTCTACTCAAAACTATCATCTAAATGAAGTGCAAGTCTCGTATACCACGATTATCGTCTGGCATGCAGACAAGTGGATTTTGTATTGTTTTTGCTTACCATATAAAAATTTAAATCACAAATTATAAATTTTAGTAGGAAACTATAAAATTAAGAAAATTCATTGTATATCAAATCAATTGAGATTATTGCCACGCCAACTGAATTAAAAAGTGAGAACGGTTAATACAAATTAAAATTTCAAAATTACATTCTTGGCGTAATTAATAAAAAAACGATCATTAATATATTCAATTAAAAATTTCTGCATCCAATCCATCATCATCATCCTCGCATTCATCCCAACATTTAAAATCTAGAGAACAAGACTTAAATCAACCAATAACACACCTCGACGAAAAAATGAACTCGGCAAAAATAAAAGTCATCCTCAAGTCATAAATATATTTCTTTCTATATATAAAGAAAACTATTTCTATTTCTCTGTCTCATATACCTATATACACAACAACCGCACATATGTACAAACAATATAGACACATTTAACACACATCACTAATAAAAAGGGCAACATATTATCTCGTTGTTAACGCAACCTTTTAACCATTTACCTGAACTACCGCCTTTTAATTATGTCCAACAACAAACATTTCAGGTACAATTCATCCATCTTTAACACGCATATTTTATTTGACCTCATTCTTATTTCTTCTCCTTCAATTTCATGATGCATCCATCCATCCATCCATCCTTCCATATTATGATCGAAACTTATTGCAGCTCTCAAGCAGTAAGTTGTGAACTGAACAGTAAATCAGAATCACCCCCATCTATCGAATCTTGGAAATTAATGACTAAAAACGATTTTTTGATCTCTGATCGATTGATGATCAGTCATGGTGAATAGACCAAGAAAAACACAACTGAGATCTTCTCAATTTTAAAGAAATATACCGTGACGAGGCGCGTACAGATTTAGTAGGTAGGTATTTGATGGAGATTTGAATTTTTGCATCGTCATTATATTGCACGACTTTTAATTTCATAGAATCATAAAGTTGATTCATATGAATCGATATATATATTTATGGATGTATAGATTTGTGTATATGTTGAAGTAGGTATGCTTTCCTATCATATTATACCTATTGTGTTACCATGTATAAATTACATTCGGGCAATAATGATAAATCGTTGTTCTATGGCGCTGAGGACTATATACGCCTGGCCATAGGTAGTCAGTCGGCTGCATGTCTGTACATTCAAAATAAATTAACAAAGTGAACAGAGGTAGATTATCAGGGCGCCCAAAAAATCTCTTACCTTTCAATTGATGATTAATTTTCCATTTGTATTATTTGACACTTTTGGCAAATTGAGTGTAACTTCTGTTCTACGCGCCGAATATTTTGTATTTATTCATAGAATGGGTGATTCTGATTTTGTCAACGGATATTATTTCAATTGAATTCAAACATTTTTCCGTAATCAAATATAATTTCAGGTTCGTCGCTTAAGTCTTTTGTTCTTATTTAAACCGAGGGCACTGAGGGTGCATTGATCATATTCCAAACCAACCATAATCAGATATCCTGCTGATATTATGTTAATTTCGCAATATATATTTATTTCCATACACTCAGAAACTCTGCCTTATAATAGTATAATTTCAGTAATCGATTTACAATTTCTTTTCATAGTCTTCGCCTCTTTTTACCGCCTTTTCAAAGAACTCGAGAACTCCTGCTGTGCAAGGAATATCAGTAGGCGCATAAAGTTTTTCAATTGGTCTCAAATGACTTAGCACTTTTCTAACAGCAGCAACATCAGCAGCAATAACTTCTTCTTCTGTGTGCTAAGATCATTTGTTAGCCCCCCTCTTGTGTACTGTTGCACACAGAGCAATCAAAGGTTGTTAATTAGTTTCACAGGCGGCGCGGCAGCAGTAACAGCAACAGCAGCAGCAGCAACTGATCATCATCAGTAAGCGATCAATTCCTGTGCACTCTGAACCAAAACCGTATGGGTATTGTGTTATAACATATCTTCTACAGCATATACCAGGAAAGTTATTAAATATTTTGGCATCTGTATGGTATTCAAGTGATGATGGACACAATCGATTCATTGATCAGTCTCGGCCTCTTTTACACCGTCCGTTACTCTTTTTAACATTTCATATCGTATTCTTTTGTTGATTAATTAAACTACTCCTCTGCTCATGATCAGATGAACGTGTTGATCAAAATAATTGACTTGATGAGTTGACATTTTGGATTTTGAGTGGATTCTATGGAAATGATACTGCTTGAGGGCGCTGATATTGTTCGGATTACATCGATCAGATTGATCAACTACTAACTACATTTGAACACTAATGATCTGTTGGTGATTTGATACTAACAAGTTTTATGATTTATTTTTTTTTCTTTGATAAACGATTTATTGTGATTAAAGAGGCGTAGGGTGGTAAGAAATGTTATTTATATGATATCTTTTCTTCGGTATGAGTTTAGGCTGCTTTGTTTGGAATTGATGAAGAAGAGCAATCGGCTAGATGGTTAGGGAGGGGGCAGAAGTAATTAGTATTATTGGGTATTTTTATTAAGGTAGTTGATTTTTTTTGTTTTTTATAAATTTTAGATAACAGGATAATATGTATGTATATATGTAGTAACTTTACTAAAGTGTATTACAAGTATAATACGAGTATGCATCGATGGTACTTTGAAGATGAGAGTGGAGAGGGTTTGGTAATCCATCAATCAATTATTATAAGAACTTTATAAAAAAAAATTGATAATCTTATATTAGGACCTACAATTTTAGTATAGTTAAATAAATTAATGAACTATAAAACATAAGATTTCATACTAGAGAATTATAAAAATAGTAAGAATTATAAAGATAGTAAGAAAAGGGTTCGACACACCCAACTTAATGATTTGTAAAAAATCAAAAACTACTTACATTATAAGTTGTTTAATTTCACTGACAGAAGTAACACCGTATACATAAAGAGAAATGTAATTCGAACATGGCGTGCAACCTGAACAAAGTAAGATCCTTCTAGGATGGATTACATCGAACGTGGTGTCAGTAGTTACAGTGTTGGGCAAAATGCAATCTTATTGATGATTAATGATTACGATTACAATCTGTAATCATGATTACAGATTGATAATATTAATCAGAAAAGTAATCATTTTTGGCGATTAATGATTGATCAATCGTAACCGTAATCATGATTACATGGTTACATTTTTTGATTACAAATTTGCAAGAGTTTTAAACATTGTTGTATTTCTATTCCGAAATCGGTTGGCACATAAACTAATGTTTGTAAGCACATATCTGTAGTGGGATGGTAATGGAATATCTGATATCTGTGGATTGCGTTTACCAATTATTAGTAATTAAGAAAGGGAGGTAGAGTTAGAATCTTCTGATATCAAAAACAATACTGTATCGTTTTGTTAGGTAGTAGTTAGAAAATCTAATCTTTCATATTTGATTGAGGAAAAAAAAACACTTGCTCCGATTCCACAATTATTTTATTTAAAAAAAGAGTAACAACCTACGCGTCTGCGGGCTTGCAAACCCTGATGATGTCTTAAGCAGACGAAACGCGTAGATTGTTACTCCCTAAAATGTTCGAAGGGGTAGGAAAAAGTCGGAAGTAGTCGCTTTTAAATTTTTTTTATATCAGAAGTTAGATATCACAAAACCAAATTTTCGGTTTGATTTGGAAAACCTGTCGAAAATATTATCCACATCAATGTCGAGTGGACAAACATTAAGGACTCATATCCAGATACTCTATCTCGTACAAAGATTGTTGAAATAGATGGGACGCAACCGATTCTTTCACGGCACGGGTGAAGTAATTGACTGAGAGTGAGAGCTTGCTCCTTGAAACACATTCAAAGGAATATGAGTAGAAGTGCATGATATGTAACTGAGTATTTCTTTTGATGGGAACCTAACTGATCTTGCTTTCTTCTGAAAAAAGTTGTCAATGATCTTATCAGTCTTCTGCTTTCTACTTTCGGTACTATTTTTACCGCCATCGCTAGCTAGTGTAGCAAGTTTATCCGTCTCCTATTAATTAAAAGTAAACGTGAAGTTTAATTAAACAAAACTTGTTGAATTGAAACGAAAGTACAAGCAAAGCAACAGCAACTACCGTAGGCAGAGGAAAGCGAATGGTTTTTATTTTTGTAGTCTTGCCATAAAAATTGTGAAGAAAAATTGCAGAATAAATTTTAGTTGCATCAATCCAAGTGATCGTTTTTCAGCAACCAATAGTGTATAAAAATTCGAAAGGAAAATGTTGAAGTAAATTTCTCATAAATATCTTTAGCGACCCAGATCAGCCAAGGCACCTGAATCAATATAGCTCTTTGGAACCATTCTCCGCCGCCAAGGAGTGAATGAAAAATCTAAAGAAAAATGTTCAGATCTTTCTAAGAAAGCTAGCTGAATGCTTGTTCCCCTGTCCGAAACAGTGAACCATCAGAATCAATGCACCAATTCGTTTGGTCCGTTGTCAAATTCTTAAGAAATATTTGCAAGTGTATTTCTAAGAAAAATGTAATGCTTCCCTACGAACGTAAAAATTTTGAACAACTCAGGCTTGAATCAGTGTCGCTTTGAAAAATCAACGGGTGGCTAGACGTTCATTGCTGGAACTAGGGTTCTACTGGAAAAACCGTAAAACAAAATTTGTTAAATCAAGGCTTTAGGCTGAGTTACAGTGTGCCGCTGATGATGTTGCTGATGTGGTCGCAGTGCCAGTTGCTTATGCTGCTTCAGGCCCAAAATACG